>JAJIYU010000633.1:0-48705 GCA_030144865.1 Tinospora cordifolia
TGATTCAGATGTTAGAGGATATGCTCAGATCGTGTATATTGGAATTTGGTGGGACTTGGAGTGAGTATTTATCTTTGTGTGAGTTTGCTTATAATAACAGCTATCAGGCTACTATTGGCATGGCACCGTATAAGGCTTTATATGGTCGACCGTACAGATCTTCGACTTGTTGCTATGAAGTTGGGGAATCCCAGTTGTTAGGGCCAGAGATTATTGCAGATCACACAGAAAAGATTAAGCAGATTAGAAAAAATTTGAAGAAAACCCAAGATCGTCAAAAGAGCTATTTTGATCATCGACACAGACCTTTAGAGTTTGCAGTGGGTGACCAAGTACTGTTGAAGGTTTCCCCTCAAAAAGGTCAAATGAGATTTGAAGTGAAAGGAAAATTTGCTCCACGCTTTATAGGACCACTCGAAATCCTAGAGAGGGTTGGTCCAATGGCATACAGACTTGTTCTACCTCCTCAGTTGGCCGGTGTCCATGATGTGTTTTATGTATCTATGTTGAGGAAATATTATCCCGATCTGATGCATGTTTTAGATTTAACACAGATACAAGTTGAGGAGGACATCACCTATGAGGAAAAACCTATTCAGATTATAGCCAGAAGCGTACAAAAGCTACGGAACAAGGAGATTCCGTTAGTCAGAGTTAAGTGATAATTCCATGATAATGAAGAGCAAACCTGGGAGCGTGAAGATAAGATGCGGGAGTAATTTTTAGATCTTTTCACTACTTAAGGTGTGTTCCTTTAATTTAAATTTCGAGGACGAAATTCCTTAAGTTGGGGAGATTGTAACACTCCGTATTTTAATTTAATACATAAATTATGTCCGATAAAAGTAAATACGTATAAATACATGTATTGTACGGATTACGCATGGACGTACGTGTTAATCGTGCAATCGTATTATAAATACACGTTACGTGTATAAATTAATTAAACTAAATTATTTATTAGAATAATAATAATTGTGGTGTAAGGGAAAAAAATAATAATGGAAAATGAAATAATAAAATAAAATGAAAAAATGGAATAAGAAAAATAAACAATTTAAATGAAATGGTGGGTATAAGAATAAAGAAATAGTGTAGTGGTATTTGTATAAAAGATAGGAGGGAAAAAAAAAATAAACATTATATATGTTAGTTGAAGTGGTGGTAAATTAGAAGTGGCCACATATGTATGTTAGTTGAAGGCATGTTAAGGTTAATAATTGTGGATGGTGGCTATACGTGGCTGATTGCAGAAGGTTGCAAACATAAAAAAAAAACAAAGAAAAAATAATTATTAATTGAAAAGAGAGGGCGGAGGTGCTTGTGAGGAAAGAAAAAAAAACAAATCGAATTTAAGTATATTACATGTGAATATATACATGGTGGATGAGTGGGTCGGTTGTAAGAAGTATTCCACAATTCACTCTCACCGAATTTCTCCATCTTTTCTTTCCTTTCGTTTTCCAGCAACGCGTCACAAGAAAGGGGAAAAAGAAACAGAGAAACGTCCGTTTTTCTGTGAAATTCAATGTGTAAGTAAGCAAATTTCTCTACTTCTAGTTACAAAAATGTTATATAAGCCGAGTACTACAATTTTAGGGGTATAATTTTTACTATAAATAGTATTTTATAGCTGTACCCAGAAATAGAGTATTTTTCTACAGTGAGTAAAACTTAACGAAAATTATATCAAAACACTCGTGGGGATGAGTAGATTCTAGATATGTGGTTAGATTGTGTTAGCTTACCCTGTAGATTTTAAAATAAATACCTAAAGTTTTATAACCTTTGGATAGGTTTTTGGGTATGTTAAACCCAAATAAAACTCTGATTGAGACCTATAGAAATATAGAGAATGAAAATACATACCCATCGACACCAAAATTATAAATTTTGGATATCAATTGAAATTTTGGTGAACAATTGAGCAATGGGGTTTTTTAGAAAAATATATAGAAAATTACAGAAAATATGATTTAGAAGACTATTTAAGTTATTTTTCACCGTAAAAAATATTTTATATGAGCAGAAAATTAGTTTTATGATTATTGAGATTATTCGAGGCAATGCGCATCGATACGTGAGGCTGATGTGCGTGTATAAGTAAAAATGAGAAATAAATACGTTAGAAATTGATTATAGAAATGCATGTGAATTTGATTGGTGCTTTTGAAATTATTTTTGATAGGATAATTTTGGTGAATTGAATATAGAGGATGAAGTGGATACTGGAAATTGATTGGCAATAATTTTGGTGAGTAATATTTATTTTTTTTTCGGGTACTTTGGAGAATATTGCTTCATGTCTAAAGCTTCTGATTCTTCTTAAACATAAATGGATGCACATGATATGATATGAAATAATGGATTATATATTATTTAATTTTACAATAAAGGTCGAAAAACCTGGGTATTTACTAGAGTGTGTTACGTGCCAACGAGATTTAGTGTTGGTATTCAGTGAGTATTTCTTTATCTTTGTTATTTATATGTTATTGTAGATAAAAAATGGTTTGAATGTAAGCATGTTACTGGTATGAGCATACGTTGCATTTGATTTGGTTTTCATGAAATTTTATTTACATGGTTTTGGATTTGCAAGAGCAGATCTAAAATATGATATCGTTTTGATGGACTAAGCCATGAGGAATAATACTTCTTTATGTGAAAATCCTATGAAACTGAGCCATGAGAAGTATCAGCCTTTCCCTATGTGATAATCCTCGAAATGAGTTGGAAATGGGAAAAATTAGAGTTGCAGTCTACTTTTGTTGATGCTAAACAAGAAGCGAGACTGACTCTAGATATGAATGGATAAGGAGATGCATAATTGTTTTAAATGGAAGGATAAAGAGGTGCATGATTGTTTTAAATCAGCATGAGCACTATGTTGAATGCATGTATATATGAGTTAAATGTGCATGATGAATTTAAATGTTTTATCTAAGTTGAGAATTTGCATGTTTATTTAAATGCATCTAAATGCCTTAGATAAAGAATATTCACTGGGCATGTTGTAGCTTACTTAATTTTTAACATTTCAGAAACCGATAGAAAAGGAAAAAGGCCAGCACAAGAAGAGTAGACAACTCTTCCAATTTTACTATGTACGTGGGCTTATCTGTTTTATGAGTTTTACTTTTGTATAATTATAATTATCATTGTATATGTAATATTAGCTAGAGAGATATCAGTTTACCTTCACTAAGATGAGAGTAGAAAATAGTTTTGATTTGTGAATGATAGATGAAATATACTGTGTATATTTGTGGATCACAATGTTGTTTATCAGGTGAAAATTTCATTTGGGATATATCAAAATTTTAGGGGAGACTCTGTCGAAATTTTTGTATGAATAGAAAGTAGTATTGAGTGTAAGAGGCTGACATAGTATTATATACGTAGGTGTAGCGTATATGGTATTATGTGCCGGTCGTGACGTTACCTTTACGAGGTGGGTTGTGACATTGGACCTCTTTTAATATGTTTTCCAATAGTGATATCAAGACTTTTGGTTTTCCAAACTGCATGTGACAGGCAGTCCATTTGATGCATCAATTGACCCCTTTACTCAAATTAGATTGGGACGAAATTTGGCATGCATGTTCTTGACATATCCAGTGAGTATTCCACCACCAAATTTCAGCTCAAACCACCCATTTTTGGTCAGTCAATTGTTTCTTACATTTTCAATCCAGTCACATGGATTTCCTGGGTTCATGATTTCTATCATTCTTCAAGTGTTCTTTCCCCCCATTAAACTACTAATCGAAGGGTCATTTCCTGTGTCTATTGCAAGCATGTAGATCATATAATATTCCCTCATTAAGAACCTTTTGAATCAGTAAACATGTAATACTAAAATCATGTTCAACATTTCATCAACTCCTCACATGTATTCTAAGAACTCAGAAAATTTTCTAAGTCCTAGAACTCTAACTAACAGGGTATATTTGTAAGTATAGCAAATCACATTCACAGAGGCTTGTGGTTAGATCTTTATACTTCCCTGTAGCCTTTAATGTAAGCTCTAATTACACCAAATCTCGGCCTGATCCGACGTTCCTAACTACTTCAAATGGGGGTTCAAAGTTGCCTTCTAGCACAACTTGCCTACAAAACTGTTGTAATAGTTAACAGATGGGTAACTGTGACTGCTTGAAAAACATATTTAAGGTTTTATTTTTTGTTTTCTATCAGTTGGAGGTTGAAGTATACATGAAAAGAAAGAAAACGAATGGTCTTATCTCCTAAATAGACCCCAGATGGGTCATGAACCGGCTGCTTGAAAATCAAATCAACTCATGATTTCAGTTTCTGGGTTTGAAACATGACGAACAACACCTTTTTTTGGCTGTTTTCATCTCAAACAGATGAAAACTTCGACCAATGGCCTATGGGGACTTGAAGAGGGGTATGACATCTTTCCAACGAGTGGACTTTTGCTTTGTTTGGGTTAAAGACAAAGAAAAACAAAGCTGTAGAAGAGGGGTGGCTGAAAATGAAAAAAATTTGTGGTTTTTGTTGCATGTTTGACCTCCTTCTTTGCATAACAAAAGCCTACCACGTGGCCATTCACGTGGCTCGTGAGCTTCCTTACATGGAGCACATGCGTCCCACATTCAAAGCTCCGGCCGGCAGAGCTACCGGAGGGAGAAATTCGGGGGCTAAAAATTAGGTTCTACTGCTGGTTTCAGTGAAAAAAAGCGCCTAGAAATACCAAAAAAAAAAGAAAAATTTGAAAGGGAAGGGATGGTTTGGCGCATGGGCTAGCCCACGCACTGATCTATGGTTCGCTCGGGCTTTCAGCACGCGCTCCTCATGCTTTCGCATGGGCCCTTGAGCCTGAGCAGTAGTTCGACTTGTGCGCCAATCGACCATCCAATTTTTTTTTTTTTTTTTTTTTGTTTTTCTTTAGTATTTCTTTCCTCTTTGGTATATATATGTATATATATATATATATATATTCTATTTTCTTCATTTTTTAAAAAATTATTAAAATTATTTGATTCACCATTTTCTTCCAAAATCCTCCAATTATATACTATTTCCATCATTTATTTAATTATTTTTTCTAAAATTGAATAATTCACCTAAAATTATATTTTTTTTCAAAAATTTCATTAACTACTCTAAAAATTCTATAATCATTCCAAAAAATTATATTTTTTTCAAAAATTATATTTCCTTATAATTTCATGTATATTTCCTCTCAAAATTGTATTTTTTTTTCTACTTATTATAATTTTCTTAAATAAATATTCAAGATTATGAAAAATTGAAAAAATTCATGTATTTTTATTAAAAATTCCAGAAAAATACATGTATCAGACTCGATAATTTTGTGTATCAAATCAGGGGTCGTCACATATTTTTTATCTAAGAATTTTTGGATGTGCGGTATAGGTTCCAATTGCTCCACCACAATGCACTAAGATGGGTCCTTAAAAGAGGTTTGGTATATATATTGGATATGATTCTCCATCAATAATTAAGTATCTTGAACCAGTGACTGGAGGTATTTTTACAGCACGGTTTGCTGACTGTCATTTTGATGAAACAATTTTTCCAACATTAGGGGAAAAAAATAAACAGTTGGAAAAAGAAATAGATTGGAATGTTTCATCATTATCCCAATTTGATCATCAAACAAAGTAATGTGAACATGAAGTTCAAAGGATAATTCATTTACAAAATATTGCAAACAAATTGCCATCCTTGTAACCAAAAGAGTGACTAAATCTCATTTACCAACTGTCAATGATCCAGCTCATATTGAAGTCTCTGAAGGACAACTTGTTGCAAATGAATATAAGACACGCCTGAAGCGTGGCAGACCAATTGGCTCCAAAGATAAAAATCCTTGAAAAAGAAAAAGGAACAACTAATAAGGATGTCCAAATAGAGAAGGTAGATACTCCTAAGGAGATTGGTGACGTAGCTAATAATTAAACCTCAAAAGAGGTACATACACTTGAAAATAATGAAAAAATCTCAATTAGTTATGTTACCACGGGAATGAGATGGAACCAAAAAGAAACGGTTGTTGATGATATCTTTGCATATAAAGTAGCGCTTGATGTTTTGTAAAAGCAATGATCTTAAACCTAAATCTATTAAAGAATGTCATAAAAGACATAACTAGCAAAAATGGAAAAACGCAATCCAGACAAAGTTAAACTCACTCACAAAATGAAACGTTGGTGGACCTATAGTCCAAATACCTGAAGGTGTGACCCCTATAGGGTATAAATGGATTTTTGTGCAAAAATGAAATGAGAATAATGAAGTCGTAGGATATAAAGCGCGACTTGTTACATAAGGTTTTACCCAAAGACCGGATATTGATTACGAGGAGACATATTCTCCGGTGGCCGATGCAGTTACATTGAGATATCTTATGAGCCTGGCCGTCCAAGAAAAACTTGAAATGCATCTAATGGATGTAGCAACAACCTACTTATATGGATCTCTTGATAGTGATATTTATATGAAAATTGTAGAAGGATTTCAGATGTCTGCAGTATCTAACTCAAATTCTCAAAGAATTTATTCAATAAAGTTATAAAGATCTTTATATGGATTAAAGCAATCTGGACGAATGTGTTATAACCGTCTTAATGAGTATTTGTCTAAAGAAGGTTATAAGAATGATCCAATTTGTCCATGTGTTTTCATCAAGAAAATTGAATCCACATTTGTTATAATTATTGTATATGTTGATGATTTGAACATTATTGGGAGTCCCGAAGAACTTCCAAAAGTAGCAGATTATCTAAAGAAAGAATTTGAAATAAAATATCTTGATAGAACTAAGTTTTGTCTCCGATTGCAGATCGAACATTTATCAAGTGAAATTCTTATTCATCAATCAACTTATACAGAAAAGATCTTGAAATAATTCTACATGGATAAAGTTCATCCGTTGAGTACTCCAATGGTTGTTCATTCACTTGACGTAAATAAAGATCATTTTTGGCCTCGAGAAGATGATGAAAAACTACTTGGTTCTGAAATATCATATCTCAGTGTCATTAGTGCATTAATGTATCTTGCTAACAATATAAGACCTAATATAACATTTTTTTGTAAATTTATTAGCAAGATATAATTCTTCACCTACAAGAAAACATTGGAATGACATTAAACATGTATTCAGATATCTCCGAGGCACAATTGATCTGAGTTTATTTCATTCAAATGAATGTTGAAAGCAATGAGTTGGTTATGCAGATGCAGGATATTTATACAATCCACATAAAACAAGATCTCAAATAGGTTATGTATTCACATATGGTAGTACTGCTATATCTTGGAGATTTATCAAATAACATTAGTTGCTACATAATCAAATCATGCTGAAATATTAGCAATTCATGAGGCAAGTCAAGAATATGTTTGGTTAAGACCAATGATTTAACATATTAAAAGGACTTGTGGTTTATCTTCGAAAAATTATGTTGCAACAATATTATATGATGATAATGTTGCTTACATCGCGCAACTAAAAGGATGATACGTAAAAGGAGCTAGAACAAAATATATTTCGTCAAAGTTCTTCTTAACTCGTGATCTTCAAATGAATAGTGATATTGAAGTTCAATAAATTCATTCAAGTGACAATTTGACAGATGTGTTTACAAAGGCTTTACCAACTATATTATTCGAAAAGTTTGTTTATAATATTGAGATGCGTTGGCTTGAAGATCTTAAAATGATATCATCAACAGGGTGAGAATAAAGCTGAGTTATTGATTAATGCACTTAACTCTTTTTCCCTTAGCTAAGGGTTTGTCCCACTAGGTTTTCCTTATAAGGTTTTTAACAAGGCAGTCCTAACAATATTATAAGACTCTATAAGAATATGTACTATTTTTTCTTATAGATTTTTTTATTGAATTTTATCTAGTGAGGTTTTAATGAGATATATTCTTATATAAGAGGCATTCAAATGGAGAGTGTTATAAATAATAATATTGAAATATTGAATGTCTTGGTAACCCCCTTAATATTTAATATTTTGTAATCTCTAATCTCATAATGTTCAAATTAATGAAATTATTTAAATATTATCATTATGAGTGATGTAATTCCCTATTCTAAAAAATTTTATAAAGGAGTCTTATGTCGCATACAAATCATCGACAAAGATAACAATTTTCTTTTAAAATTTTTTCTTTTCTCTAGTATTGTTAAATTTTTTTTCTTTTCGTAAAAAAATTCTTACATTTTTTAATTTGTTCTATAGTTTAATTCATAACAGTTAAAAAAAAATTTATGACATTAAAAAATTTAATAAAAATTAATTATAAATAATTATTTAAATTTAATAAAAAGTTAGTTATAGGTAATTATTTGATAAAAAAATATATTTTAAATTTTTTTCATTAAAAAATTAAAATTTTATGGAGAAATTCTCGTCAACAAAACCCAGCCGCGTAGCTGCTTCTCGCTCCCTCCCTCTCTCTAAAACCATGTTGACTTGTGGGGAATTATTATTAGTTCTGCATGAGAAATAATGGTAGCTGTCTTCCTCTCTCTCTCTCTCTCTCTCTCTCTCTCTCTCGCCTTTACGACGGGCGATAATCCTAGCTTGATTACGTTCTAGAGCTCGAATAATTGTGGTGCCTGTGAACTCGTGAAAAACTGAGAAGAAAATGACAAATGTATTGCATTTTTATTCGGTTGTTCGAGATGATTACAGCTCAGTTGATGACAGTAGCTCGGAATCTCGGGTCTCTGTTGATCAGCCGGAATTGGAAAGCAATTTTGGGGAGCAAGGCAATTTTGGGGAGCAAGGCAATTTTGGGGCGGACAATCATCTTCCTGCCCAGGTTCTATTTCTTGCAATCCTTTTTCACCAAATATTTTAATGATAAATAATCATTTCGAATTTGAGTGTTCCTTTGATGACATCAATTTATTTGATTCCAATTTCGATGCGAGTGGCGAGTTAAATTAATTTTTGGGACTTGATCAAACTTTTGATGACATTTAAGTTGAAGACGAAAAATGCTTAGATGAACACCTCTGTAATTTCCTTGATTTAAAACTTTAGGCAATATAGCAGATCTAATCATTGAACAATTGAACAAGGGCATCCACCACAGGTAAGACAAGCCATTTCTATGGCTCCACCAGCACTGAGACTTATAGTTCTACTCACCTCGTTAGATAGGTATTGACCATAATACATATTGTCTTGAATGCCAAGCCTTGGTAAACTGGCAATCCTGAAATGAATTATTCTATTTCCAAACCTTGTCTTCTTGTAATCTCTTAATTCTGTTTTCACCTCTTAGCTTGTTTTTTTTCCATATCTTTTTGCTCAGATTTTTACATTTCAAGAGCTTGCTGCTGCCACTAACAATTTTCGGCCAGAATGCCTTTTAAGTGAAGGGGGAACTGGACATTATTACAAGGGTCTCTTGGAGAGCACTGGACAGGTCAGTGGATCTTTATCTGGGATGCAGACTCCCAATTGTTGAATGTTACAAAAATCTTTTTTTTCTATATTTGTTGAAAGGCCCAAAGAAAAAAAAAAATTATTGGCAGGTGGTGACTGTAAAAAATATTGACAAGGATCGTCTCCGAGGAAACAGAGAATTTTTGGTGGAAGTTCTCATGCTTGGCGTCTTACACCATACTAACATTGTCAATTTAATTGGCTATTGTGCTGATGGCGACCAACGCCTCCTTGTTTATGAGTTCATGCCATTGGGATCATTGGAGGATCACATATATGGTTAGATGCAAAATTGACATCTCTATCACAGTGATTAATTTGTTCTATTGTTATATATTTTTATTGTAGGTGAAGATTATTCTTGTAAGTGTTTGCATGTAATGCATGTATGTGCATTTATATGTTCAAGCATATGGATCTGTGTTGATGTGTCTATGCATAGGTGTGTTTTTAAATATTGGTTTCTCGCCGCTTTGTTTGTTGAAAGAGTTTTCATGTGTTTAATAAACCCATTCCTGATGAGAAAATCTATGAATTAAGATTTTCTTTTGTTTAGTTTCTCTGTTGTTTCATTGTATAATATCCAATGACACTTAAATTGTCCTGAAATGACAAAAATCAAATAATTTTGTTTTCAGATATTCCACCCAGTAAAGAACCTCTTGATTGGATTACAAGAATGAAGATTGCATCTGGTGCAGCTAGCGGCTTGGAGTATTTGCATAATAGAGCAAACCCTCCTGTGATCTACAGGAACTTCAAATCATCCAATATCCTTCTTGATGAAGGATATCACCCAAAGTTGTCTGATTTTGGACTTGCAAAACTAGGACCTATTGGTGATAAGGTTAATGTCTCCGCCAGAGTGATGGGAACTAATGGCTATTGTGATCCTGAGTATGCTATGACTGGTCAACTTTCTACCAAGGCTGACATCTACAGCTTTGGTGTGGTCTTGCTTGAGTTGATCACAGGTCGTAAAGCCCTTGACGATACTCGATCTCATGGAGAAAAAAGCCTGGTTGCGTGGGTAATTGCTTCTTCTCTCATCTTTTTCTTAAGGAACATTTCTTGTTAATTCAAAATCAACTTATGATAGTATCTTCTTAAATTATTAGGCCCGACCACTATTCAAAGACCAAAGAAATTTTCCCAAGTTGGTCGACCCATTACTGCAAGGTCGTTATCCTATAAAAGGCCTTCACGAGGCTCTTGCAGTTGCTGCAATGTGCTTGCAAGAAAAAGCGGCTACTCGACCACCCATAGCAGATGTTGTAACTGCTCTAGTATACTTAGCTTCCCAGGGCTCTAACACAGATGTGTCTTCAACTCAAGGTGACAGAGCTGGGCCATCTACCCTCAGGGAGGAGGAGAACCAAAATAGACTAGAAGTTGGGCAACTGGAAGAAGTCATGAATATTGATTAACCATCACGCCACTGCCAAGATTCTCCATCTTATGGAGGCAAAATTGGTAGTGGTTCCAGGATCTCCAAAGAAGTTGAACTGTGATCAACACTGAGAGGGCAGCGGCAGAGGCAAGATGTAAGGTGCCGTAAGCTCTGATTTGATGTTACAATGGTTTTCTTATATATCGAGTTCCCCTTGTATCTTTATGAATTCTAGACTTAATTGTGTTCTTGGAACTTCTTACTTGATCCTGTTCTTAATTTATAAAATACTTTTTTATAATTTAAAAAAAAAAACTAACAAGAAATTCAACCATGAATGCCGCAATAACCACGAACCACATCCTTTGTTTGTATGATGCTCAGTTGCAATATGGAGGGGCTGTGTCCGTAGCATTGATTGGCGAGAATAGAAACCAAATACGAATTTATGGGGAGAGGATTGATCTGATTGATCTGGTAAAGTTGTTGAGGGGGAACGTTGGTTTGACAGTGTTACTTACCATCAGATGCCACAAAGATTACAACTAGTGAAGCTGCAATTGTGGGTTTGGACTGTTGTCTCCTTGCCCATACTTAGTATATATGAAGAAGACTGCCTGATCTCATGGAATGTATTATTTATGTGGGCAAGATTGCCCATTATTATTTCGTGGCTTAATGATCTAATGTATATTTGTGCAGAACTTTTGCCACGAGACAGTTTGTGGAGCACATCTTTTTCTCTTGCCGCTGTGCTACGGAGATATCTGATTAAATGGCTTAGGCTGCACCTGACAGAATTTTAAAATAGCTTAAAAAAATGAAATACCAACCCATTTTTAATTGCTTTATAGTTTTTGAAAATATTTTTGGTACCACATTTAAACACTCTCTAAAAATTTAAAAACTCTAAAAAAAAAAAAAACAACTGTAGTATGTTTTTAGAAAATAATGTATGCTGTTTGGAATAATTGTTTGTATCGCAATTTTTAGAGGGGTATGCTTAATTAGATTTCCTTTGGAGTTCTATAAACTTAAAACAAGTGACTAACTTAGTAGAGTTTATTATGAACCTTACAAAATCTTTAATATATATATATATATATTATATACTTTATAATATTATAAAGTATATAAATAAATTATTGTTTATGACAATTTTTAAACTTTTATTAACTTTATAAAATTATAAATAAATTTTATAGACGTCTTTAAAAATAACTTTATAAACAGTAATAAACTTTTACAGACACTTATGAATTTATTATTATTTAACTTTAGAATCACGTTAACAATCTTGTAACAACCTTGTCTTTTAATGGCTTGAGTGAAGTTGTTCATGGCATTTTCAATAATAGTTCTTAGATCTTAAATTTATATCTTTGACACAAAAAAAAAAATGTAAGTATTCCTGACATTTGTTTTTGGTTCATATGAAATAAATGTAAGTATTCAATATACAAATATCTTTGACACAAAAAAAACCTAATATCCACAAATATTAATAACCCAACACGACCTACGTAGAAGCAAATATAGTATGTGGGTCTTCATTTTTTTTTTAAGCATTCTCAAGAATTGGTTAAAAAATTGGCCTCTTAATTAACAAAAAATGAGAAAAATAACAGACCTTTATAATTTGATTTAACTAGAAACTCATGAAAACAAAGTATGAAGTTATGTGATCTCATATAAGCTTAACACCAACTCTTATTAATTATATTAAGAAAAGTTATCGCCACAAACATATAATGTCAACTTCCGATGATAATGATTTAAGAGATTTGTATGGAGATTTTGAATTAGGATTTCTGTAAACTATTACTTAAGAAATTTGAATAGTTCAAAGTTCAATCAACAAAAGTAGGTCGCTATAAATGGATTAAGCTATCTAAAGTAGCTCGCTTATATACGCTTGATTCTTGAGTGCTTTTTTTTTTCTTTTTTTTTTTAATGAGGGTGATTTGGTATGTTGAAGCTTAAACAATTTAGAATTTGATGATAAAAATGAGATTGTACGATGTAGATCGATGTTAATATCATTAAAAATGATTGAGACTTTTCTTTTTCAAAATTAATGAATTAGTTCAAGCATTGAAACTTTTCAACTCAATTTAAAGATCGGAGTATCTTGAATTGCATACTTGTAATTTCAATATAAAATTATGTTTTTTTTTTCTAATAGTATATAATTCTAACTACTAATGGCAATTATTATCATGTTTTTTGTTAAATCAATTCTTGACATAGTATGTTGAAAGTTTTTAAGAGATAAAAATTTTATTTTTACTATGATCATGATCAAACTTGATTATTTGGAGGCTAGGCGTAATATACCTAAAAATAGACCCTTTTTTATATTGATATATAATTTTGTAAACTATTGTGATTATGGCCCATCCTGCAGTATTATTCATGTCCCTTACTTATTCTAGAATATATCAAAATATCATTAATGAAGACTATGACATCGATTAGATAAGAGACGAACACCTTCTACACCAAATCCATAAACAACATGAGCATATTGGTCAATTCAAATGGCGTGACTAAGAATTTAACTGATGGTAACTTGATCTTAAATCAATCTTGAAAAAAATTTGGCATGGAAAGGTAATGAAAAAAAAGATTAGTTATGGTAATAAAATGGCTTTTAAAATACTGGAACCTCTGAAATTTTTGGGTTTTCTAAGCATTAAAGATGACCTAAGTTGAATTTTATACTTATAGTCATTTTTGAGGGCATGAAAGCACTCAATAAAAATACAACTCACCTAGCTTGGTTTAAGCTAGCAGAAAAAGCTGAAAGATGGAGGGATTCAACGTAGAGATCACATGGGGAGATGAAAAACAACATGGACAAATTTGAAAATCTCTCCTATTTAATTTATTGTACACTATCCAAAGTTGACAAAAGGAAAAATGAGTTCTTGCAACTGACTCAGGTTGATAGATCTATTTGGGAGAATGAGCATGAATTCAGTATGCTCACATTTTTTGTACCAAAGTTGCAATAGACGAAATGAGGGAAACAGGATTTCCCACTTATATCAGGCAAGCATTACTTCATAAGATCAAGCTATGAGACTTGGCTTGGATTTTAAGCATGTTGAGGCTACAACAAGACTTAAGGCAATGGCCATTCCACGAGTATCTCATTCTAGTTCATCTTCCCGATCTTTAGGAAAGAAAAGGAGTTAATGAGGCAACAAACCTGGGGTTCATATAATAAGATGCCCAAGACTAATGGTGTATCCATTAGGGAAGACATTTATATAGCTCTTGTTTATATTGCTTTTGTTGCTTTTAATGATAATTATTATTGTATGTTTTTTCTTTTTTTTGTGTTAAAGTTGTTTTTGCCATATAATAACATAAATAATTTTCATTTTAAAAATAACCTAAGCATTGTGTTAATATTTTAACCTAAAAGTTAATTTATTGACTTTATGAGAATACATGATTGTGTTGACAAGTTATATATTTTAAAAATGCAACTATGTAGATTTTACTTATTGCTGAAGATACTTTATTATGCTTTTTAAACTATCCTCAATTTTTTTAATTAATTTTTTAAATGTTTGTTGACAAGTAAATTCAATTAAAACAAATAAAGAGAAAAAACGAATGAAGAAAATGAGAAAACACAAAGATTTGAGATTGGGAGCAATTAAAAAAAAATTATTAAAAAAAGTTTAATGGAGTAGCATGGTAGCAATTTTTTTATTTCGCCGCCACAACTTGATGGTATATATTGATGGATTTTTCCTTTTTTAAGGCCAATTTCTATCTCCCGCCATTTCTCTATTGGCGCTTGCTCGCTGGTTCTCCAATGGCTTCATTTGCAGATGAAGAAGCTTTCTCTCCAACGTCCTTCATTAAAGGATTTTTCACTCGGAATCCTAATTACCCCTATTTTCCACATCAAGATATTTCGTTGTATTTCTGGAATGACATCTCTTATGCGTCATCAAGAAGACGAGTGCAACAGTCAATGCCGTTCAGTATTATAATCCGAGTGGACTTTTGGAAGGGTTTTCTTAATTCTTTATCCTGAATTTCTTTATTATTTCCGCGTTAGTTCACTCGTAGAATAATCGCGCAAAGACCACTTGGTTCTCTCTTTCAAGTCATCTTTTCGAAGTGAGAGCTAAAATTAACGCGAAGAAGTGGAATCTTGGCATCTAGGGAGCTCATATTCCGGTGTGATTGAGCTTGTAATTTGTAAACTGACAATATGACCAATATAATGTATTCTTATGCGGTTGTTCGGGACGATTGCAGCTCTGTTGACGAGAGTAGTTTGGAATCCACGGTCTCGGTGGATCAGGCAGAAACGGGGAGTAATTTAGGGGAGGACAATGAATTGAGATCGGAACTGAAGCCGACCCGGTTCTCAGTTTTTGGCCAGGGTTGTTTTAATTTTGGCAGATCAGTGAACTTGTCTGGTTCTTCTGACTCGAAGGGTGAGAGTAGCGGCACCAGTAATGACAACGCCAAGTTTCAGGAGGGAGAGCAAGCGGAGAGAAGGTGCTTTACGACAGTTAGGAATCGGAGGCCAAATATTATGCCTAATCATGTACATGCTGAGCTGATTGGAGCTGGATGGCCTTCTTGGCTTTCACTAGCTGCAGGTGAGGCCATTATGGGTTGGGTCCCTCGCCGTGCTCGTGGTTTTGAGAAACTTGACAAGGTGAGCGTATCTTGTTCTCTATTTTCTGTTAGGCTTTTTGGGTCAATGTATTTTCCTGTTGTTGTTTCACTTCATATCATATGTTTCTTCGGTTATTTTTTATAATCAAATGTCGACTATTCTCTATACAAATTAAAAGAAAAAGTTATTGAAGATGCTTTTGCTTGTCATGATCTTCTTCCTTTGGTTTCCATATCTTGCAATTCTCCATCACCAAATATCGTAGGAATAAAATATCCTTTCTATTTTTCTTTTTCTTTTTTTTTTTTTTTTTGTACTTTCCATCCATGGCTTAGATGTTGCTAGTTTTTGATATCCAACTTGATAAGCAAGTAAGTATGTTACTAGGTATTACGTTGTTGGTTTAAACAAATCAATTGGTTTATCGGTCCTATACCTCTAGGCATAGATCTTTCATAACGTTTAGGAAATTAATGGATTTAATTGCAACACAATGTGTGATGTTGAAGGACATTAATTGTTGAAATTGATGTCAAAATGTTTGAGGATTTTATTTAGCTTGTCTGCTAAAGAGTCGTTGCTGTGGGTCTCTCCTAGTTTTTTTTTTTTTTTTTTCTCAAATCCTTTAAAGAGAACTAAATCCTTTGTTCTTCTCTAACACATTACCTTTAAAAGGTCATATATCCAAATAATCTAGAAATGCTTCATTAGGTGCCAAAGACAAGTCAATGTGCAAAAAAGATTATTTCCATTTGTAATTTTGTTGGTGTCTCGCAACATAGAGCTCACACTTTATCTCAGTCTCTAATGGTGATCATGTATGTGTGAAAAAGAACACCCTAAACTAGGGTTTTAAGGGTGTTATACCTCACTTGTGAGTCATTCTTCTTCTTCTTTGAGTGACTTTTACTCCTCTTTTCCCTATTGTTTTCACACCTCTTGAGGTTGCAATACCAACATTAAAACATGTAGTTTGAACGTGACTTTTCAGAGTAGTTTTGTAGTGTTTTTACATGAGCTGTGGAAATGGTTTTCAAATGGGTTTTTGATGGTTATTCAATGGTGGTTTGAAGGATAATTTAATTGAAAAACAGTAGGTTTTGGACAGTCATAGGGACGTCCCATATGTGGTCTCTCCCTATGCGAAAAACATGGGTTTAAGTCGGAAGATGTCTAAGTTTGAGGGGTTCTTGTGATAGTTTCTTTTCATGGGTGTTTGATTGGTCTTTAGGAGATTTTCAAGAGTTGGAAAGGTGCTAGAAAAGTGTCATAATGGTGGCTAAAACATGAAGATTTGGGTGGTTCCTTGAGGGTCTTCTTCCTAGATCTTCTTGTGCTCCTTCTTCTTGAAGGCCTAAGGGTGTGAGATGAGGTTGGGAGAGCAATCAAATGAAGGGTTTTGAATATGCAAAAGAAGAGAATGGGGGACGATCAAAGGGTTTAAGTATAAGAAAGGAAGATGGTAGCTAGGGTTTGTGGAATTTGTGAATATTTGGAATTTTGTGCAAAACCCTAAGTTTATTCTCCTTCTCTAGGATGTCTTGATGATGGGAGATTGAGGAAAAACTGTGTGCAATGAGGTATGAGACGGCTAGGGTTTGGCATTTGAGGAAAGAATCATAGTTTTGCTATACATGGAATGAGATTATTGCGTACCTTAAGAAAATTCTCTTTATTTCCAAGATTCTTGTTTTAGAAATAATTTAAAATTTATATCTTCACTTTATTCCCCTTCCTTGGCTATCCCATAGTTCTTTTAATGAGAATATTCTCTTCCTTTTTATTTGATCATCAATTTGACGATATTATTTCATTTAGATCACAATTTATGACAAGAATAACCATTTTTAATTAATAATCCCCTTCTCCTTGATGTAACTTAAATCCACGAGACCATTGTAAAAATATACCACATATCCCGACCAAATATAATATATAATATATATATATATTAATTAAATGTATACTACATTAATTTGTAATCATATTCAAGTTTTTTATTTATCTATTTCCTTCTTTTTTATTGCTTATGATTACTTCCATCCAAATATATTTATTTAAATTTTTTTTTTGTGGAGTAAAAAGTGACCAATTGAAGTTCAAACTCAGAACCTTCTATATTAAACCCACAGTTTTAACCAAATGAGCTAATTGGTCATTTTTGTTACTAAAATATTTTATTTTATTATTAATGTTTTTGAGTTTAGGTTTGAAATTTTGTTTAACTCAAAACTTATCAACCTCAATTTTTTATGATTATTCATAAATAAATAAATAATATATGTTATATATTTATTTTACTCATACATTTTGAGAATAGTTGATAATAATAATATTATTATTTTTTAATTCCTAAATTTTTTAGGGTGTTACACTATTCATCCCTATCATACTTGGTGTTTGTGACACATCTCGATTAGTGATTGTCCGAGAACTGAGATATAAATAAAGGAGATCATAACTTGTTCTGTTTAGAGCGCTAATTCATCTTGCTTGGTCAATAATCAAATTATTTGGTAACTGTCTGCTATGCCAGTCTTGCCAGCTTAATGCATTTATGTGCAAGGCATGAAATGGCTATAATTACTAGAGATGAGGTCTCTTGTCTGAGACAATACCTAAATCATGCTGGCCTTGTTTTGAAGTGGATCATGGAAAGGAAATCTATTTTGTGCTAAATCTTCCAAACTTTGCAAAAGAGTAAAAATATGTAGCTGGTTACTGACTCTAGCATTTATGGGCTTTCCTACATTCCAATAGGAGGTCTAGTCTTTGTCCAAGCCCTACTTTTTAGTAGGTTGTCATTTTGTTGTTGTTGTTGTTGTCGTTGTCATCATCATCATCATCGTCATCAGCCACACACACACACACACACATTTTGAAAAGTATCATCCACATATTTTTTTAGTTTTTTTTTTTTTTTTTCAATTCCATACCATACCAAATCAAAGTTACATACTTTTGATTCTTTCATGAGCTTTGTTGATCACTGGATTTTTTAGGTGCTAAAATGTTGTTTATCTCTTTGAAGTCTATAAATTCCCTAAACTATTTGCATTTTTTGTCACCTAGCTTTCTTCTCCTTGCTACTCACACACCCTTTGAATCTATTAACCATGATGTCTTCTGCTTAAAAGATGCTTATTCCAATTTCTAAAGTGTCATGAAGTAACTATCAGTGAGATGCATGAGAGTTACATGATTTTGGACTTCATCGAACTTGATAACTTAAAGATGAGAAGATGAAAAATGTTTGGACAACCACCTTGATTAAATTAAGGCAATACGGTATTTCTTCTGCCACCATTGGCAAAAAAAAGTTGCATCTCCACCTCTAACTCTAGCTGCTTTGATTCAATTGACTAAGGGCCTTGTCTATCATTTACATGAGAAACCATTTCTATGGCTGCTACATCACTGAGATTCTTTAGTAAAGGTGTAACAAAAAGAGACTCCAACTTGGATATCTTCTACTTACATTCTTACATGAGTATAGATTATAATACATATTATCAAGAAAGTTGGTTCTTGGATAATTTATTTGGTATTTTGGTTCTTGGTAAAAGGGCAATCCTGAAATGGGAATCCAAGCTTGGCAAGTTGAAGCCCCTGGATAGTTATAATATATTTTCTGTTCCCAGGCATGTGGCACACTCCTCTCTCAAGCAATACTGGAAATGCATACTTTTTGCTATTTGGTTTGCACCATGGAAGAGCATAACAACAGATTGTTCAAAAACCCTACAACAAGGATAGAGAGAGTACGTGAGAGAACTGTCTTTTTATTTGCAACATGGATCTCAGTCTCTAGTTTGTCAATGTGGTACAAATGTACTGGCTAAGTTACTAATGGGCAAGACATTTTGTATGGTGTGTAATGTATGTTGGGATAGCACATCCCTATACAAACTTCTATATTAGTATAATATCTTTATGTTTCTGTAAAAAGGGCTATCCTGAAATGAGTGATTCTATTTTGAAAGGTTGGTTGTAAACTCTTCTTTCATTTGCTTTTTTTTTTCTTTTCCATTTCTTCACATTTTGTCAGTATTTTGTTCAATTGCAGTGAGTCAATGATATTTGTGTCTTCTTTCATCTATTTGTCTGGTTAAGACCATACTTATTTCCGGAGGGAGTGGCAAAAAATGAGCAATTTATTACATACTTGAAAAGGGAATCAATTGTGCTCTTTGTTTCATAATAAAATGTTAGATCTCGAATGAGCAACTAGCAGTCTGATTTATCTACATTTCATAGAAGATATGACCATGAGTACCTACAATAATGTCAAGAACATTTGTCCTCTTCTATTCTTGCTTACACCCTTGCATAAGAGCTTAGCAACATCTTAAATACACAATCTAAGCAAGGGATGACTGCCTATAGATGTGTTGCTGATTGATGTACATGTCTAAACTGCACCATCAATGATATCTTTAAAGTAGTATTCTTGAATGTTCTTTTGTCCCTTTTACATAATGGTAAAGTTGCTCTTTATTGCTCTATTCTAATATGTAGAATATGACTTTGAATTTGGAAATAATCTCTCCACTAAATGTCACTAAAGAGTAAGGCCACTTGCATTGATCCTTGATAAACTGAGCCATGGCAGGGTAGCACTGTGCATTGAACTTTCTCTTCCTTATTGTTGGTTTTGTTACAATTTTTTTATTGCATTTTGTGTAGCCAATGCTTGAAAATCTAGTATAGCAACACTCATGGCTTGCCTTTGCATTTGATTTTTGGTTCTATTTTATTTGCTACTTGAGGGTCATAGGATTATAATATCCCTTTCACTTGCTGATACTTTATTTTGGTTCAGTGATTGCCAGCATTCCACTTATACTTGGAATGAAATTAAAAAATGATCTTTCTACTCCTTTTAACGACAAAATCCACAGTAATTGAATGATATTGGAAATCAGTGGAACTTAAAGAAGTGATTTGGTCTCACACACTTATCATAAAATTGCTGCTAGTTGCATGAACTTGGAAATGTATCTCATTTAGCATTACTAGCTTGAGTCATAGATTCTATTACTACGGCTAAAGATATCTTTGTTCTTTTGGTAGCTTCCTTTTTGATCCCTATTTGTGTTGGGTTTTTTTCATCAACACAAGTACCATTTTGACTAAATGAGCTAAGAATAAATGAATAAAGATAAAAGCAATGAAGAGTTACATTACTTAACAAGAAGGCATGGGATTCTTCAAATGCATAATTTTAATAGAGTGATACAGGTCTTTCAAATCTTTGACCACCTTTGCAAATCCGAGTATTGAATTGCCTTGAGAAATACCAACCAATGCTCTTGTGTAAGAAGATGAAAATATCCTCTGGAAATTACTGTTTTTTCTATAATGTTTTATGACTTTTGAGACTCTAGGTTAAATTTGTCTTGATCTTAAGGAGAGTTGTAGAGATTTATGTCATTCATTTACAATTTTCTTAATTGTGTTTTACACTACCATTCCTTTCAAATTGTTTCTGTATATTGATATAACAAGCCCAAAACTTTGTTATAGAAGTTTCACCTTATCCAGCACTACTTCGTTTGTGCCAGTGACACCTGTACTTGAATGAATTTGACATCTCTTATCTTCAAATTTCAGATTGGGGCAGGAATGTATAGCAATGTTTATAAGGCTAAAGAAGTCTTGACTGGGAAAATTGTGGCATTAAAGAAGGTTATATTTCACAATTTGGATCCTGAGGGCGTGAAGTTTGTAACAAGAGAAATCTTGACCCTGCGACGTTTGAATCATCCAAATGTTGTCAAGTTGGAGGGTGTGATAACATCAAGGATGTCATGTAGTTTATATCTTATCTTTGAATATGTGGATCATGATTTGGCTGGTCTACTTGCAAATCCTGAAATTAAGTTTACGCTGTCTCAGGTTTATAAAGGCTTTGTTCACATATGGTTGTATTTGTATGTATTCAAACATGTACTCATTCACCTACCTTGTGTATGATAGGTAAAATGTTACATGCATCAACTGTTGTCAGGGCTTGAACACTGTCATAACCGGCAGGTGTTACATCGTGACATAAAAGTGTCAAATCTCCTTGTTAACAATGGGGGAGTGCTTAAGATTGCGGACTTTGGTTCTGCTTGCTTCTTTGATAGTGATCACAAGCATCCAATGACTTCCCGTGTAACCACGTTGTGGTATCGAGCACCAGAGCTTCTTTTGGGGGAAACATTTTATGATATTGGTGTAGATCTATGGAGCACTGGTTGTGTTCTTGCTGAGCTAATTGCTGGGAAACCTATCATGACTGGTCACACAGAGGTAATCTTGCATTTTAATACTATGCGAAAAGTTTCTTTTACTTGAATTTTTTTGTCTCAATGCTTCAATCTCCCTGGGCATGTTACTTGTTGCTCATAATGCAGATAATAGTTGTAGTTATCTTGACTAGGATTTGATGATCTGGTTGTTATTCTTGAGGCAAATCACTTGACTACTGTTGCCAAAGATCTCGATAGAGCTTTCATTTGATTTTTAACCATTTGCTTATGTCTTACACCTATAATTAACTGTCATATTCTAATTAATATCAATATATTTATTAAAATCTAGTCAACATTACTAATGAATCTGCAACCGCTAGTTTTTGTGTTAAAATGCTTTGTATATTCATATTAGAAGTTTTATTTACAACGAATGGTTCAGTTTATGTTGCATACATATCCAAAATGACCTCATTAACAAGTACCTGTATTATATCCCTGAATCACTACTATTGTGTGACACAAAAGTATATCTTCAACACTTCTCCCTTTCTATGGCAAGGATTCTTTTGCAACTTGCTTGCGTTTAATTTGATATGAAAAATATTGTAAAACACATTAATAATTTACCATGTTGATCGTTGTCGAAACCAACAAAAATAAATGCTACTCTATTTTCAAAAGTAACTTTTGCAAACAGTGATGAGTAGGTCAAATCCACGAAGATTGGTGAAGCTATTTATTTCCTTTAGTCGAATAAAATAAAAGATTGGAGGTTTTGATAATGAGGTGAAATAAAATAAAATAGAGCAAGTAGATAAGCAAATTATGATTTTAAATAAATCTATGTTATGAAATATCTAGCATAGGGTATAATCTTAGTGTTGACTCTTCGAATTGATCATTGGTACAAAGATGACTCATTTATTCTTTAATAAATTGATTATGGTTATTAACAAGCTTTTATAACCTAATCTCTCTTTCTTAGTTAAGTAAAATAAGCTCTTTGATTAACCCGAATCAATAAATAACCCTAAACAAGCTCTTATAATTTAATTTATTGATTGCATTAAACATTATAGAGATCACAAATTCTAGCCAACAAACTCGCAAACTTGGGCTATTTAGACTAGATCACGCATCTACATAACGTAAGTCGAATTCTGTGAATTGAACCTTGTTATTGTACCATTAATTATTGAAGCAATTGAACAAGTACAAATCCAATGCTTCAATTGGTTGTATATTATTTTAGTGAATGAATAATGGACCCTATTGTATCAATCACACAACACAATAATATTGATATTCACAGAAGATGCACACATACTAAAGGAGAAGAGAGAAGAAACTAGCAATTAGATCTCACAATTCATGATGAATCAAACTTTGATCAACCTTTAGGATAGAAGAAGTTTCCAAAATTTCCAGCAAGAAGGAGAAAACCTAAACAGAAGATGTCCCAAAAAGGATCTTCCTCTCCCTTTTCAAACTAAGTGTTTTCTTTTTCTCTTCCCTAAAAACTCTTAAGGAAAGTTTTACACAAGGAAAGACAATAAAAGATTAGAAGCAATCTATGAGTAATTGAACACGAGTATTTCCTTCTAAAGATATTGTTTTCTTACTAAAACTTAAAAAAAGTGTAGAATTGATGCGATAATTCGTCATTCTTTAGCAGAAATAAATTTTGGGTCGTGCATATTGGTTAGGACGCGATCACGTCTTATTCCTAGACCTCTTGTGGTTGTCTCACCTCTTCATTATGCATATTTCAAACAAATTTCTGTTTTGACCTTACACAATATAAAACATGCCATTATGATTATGAGCACAAAACTCAAATTCACTAACAAAAGATGAGAAATAATATAAAATATATGTTATTTATGCTTCTTATCACATGTCCATACTAGAATTCTAGTAGGTTAGTAATCAAGAAGACCCAGGTGAGAAGAGGTAGGAAGGAAACGACAAGGGGCAATGTGGTATTTGATAAAAAGTGTGCATTTTGGAGCTATTTTAGAGCATATTTATTACAAATACTACGAGGGACTATTGGTATTTAAGAGGGTGTTGTGCGTGTTATAGACATGTGGAAAATTCGAAGTGGAATTGGAGAGTACTAGTCCTCTCGAAAGACCAGCTGTAGGCTTGTAGCATTTCTTGCACTATGTGCTATCACTCTCTCTGTTTTTTTTTTTTTTTTTTCTTTTTTTTCTTTTTTGATTCAATTCCCCCCTTTAGATTTGTTTCCTTGTCCCTTTCAATCATCAAGCATTCTTGGACTCAATAGTCATGTGACATCAAGTGGATACTGGTTGATTCAATGCTTCCAAAGGTTATTGATAATCACATGGAGATAGTAGAGAAAGAGATTGAGGAGATGAAGGTCGAATTGTAGCAATTACTTGGGACGAAACAGTCCATCAAGTCGATGATGCAAAATATGGCGAAATGATGCAAATGATGGAGGAGAGCACTTGAACTATTTAATCCCTATCTAACGTATAAGGGAAAATTGAAGATAGAGGAAGGAACCACCGGTTTGTCTATGGTGATTAAGATTGCGTGTAGTCACAATGAAGAGATCCTCTCCAAGGAATCATTGGTTTGTCTATGGTGATTAAGATTGCATGATCCGCTCCAATGCTACCTTAGTAGAGATCAGCATGGATTCTGGCAAAGAAAATTGGCATGTGGCTTGTTGATTGGAGCTGTTGATTTTTGAAGGAGACGATCCGGATAGATAGCTGCCTTCAATATGAATTTTTTGATGGATCTAGAAAGAATCAAAGTTCCCAGTTTTTGTTATGAAGATGAAGCTCTTGCATGCTTTCGAAGGTGTGAGGTTCATTCTACTTTCATAGAATAGTTGGGGTTGAAGGAACAAATCGATCTTCAATTTAACAACTCTTGATTTGGTGTCTTTACAAGTGATCGTTAGATGTATGGCATTGGCTCCATCAGAGAGTATCGTAGAAATTTTGAGCTATTATCAACGTCTATGGTAGGTTTATGCAATGAAATGTTCAAAAGTACTTTTATAAACTGTAACACCTCGCCTTCCATACTCAGGCCCATGTCGTCCGACAGTATTTTTTTCAATATTTTTGGGCCGCCCGTTTTTCTTTCTAAGTCCCAAATCCATGAGACTTTTTGTGTACACTAGTCTATGTACAAAACAATTCATGAACATTTTATACACCATGGAATAAAATAAAATTCCTTGTCATTTATTAATTTAAAAAAAAATCAAGAGTAAGAACTTAACCCTCGATTATAATGGACTTTAAATAAATAAATTGATTTGGGCCCACATGCCTTACACTAAATTTAAATAAAAATTTCTAAATATTCTCCAAGTAGCCTTGCAATTTAATTTCCTGAAATATTGAAAAAAGATGGGTGAGCTAAAAAGCCCAGTTGATCATTCCAAATATTTAAATTATTATTTCGACAAAATAAAACATGCACAGAAACTACTTTTCAAAAATTAAATGACTCAAGTAGTAAATTATTTCGGTTGTCATTAAAGATCGAAATAATACCCTCCAGCATTTCGATTCTTAGGGAAAAAGCTACTATACTGAACTCAGACCAACAGAGTTGAGGTAGGATCAACTTCGAACCCTCTATTACCTCACAACCCTTGATTGGAATGTTCACGAAGAACATTCGCCATCGTGCCGGTACATGGTTAAGATCTTTATTTAATCTTATATATCATTTAAATATTTCTACAGTATACAAGCATGGTAACAATGCATCATAGATCATGCGTTATCAACCTAAACATGCATATTCTATATGACATGTATATAAGGTCAAAGTGAAACACCCAAGCAAACTTTATTTGAATCAAAATAATAAAGTAAAAAGTGGGAGTCATTTTAGCTTGAGATCGCTTCCTTCTGAAACTTCCTTCGATCTTTCATATCTTTCCCCTTACTTGCACTAGATCTGTGCAACATTTCGTTGCTACTACTCCGCTGGCTATTTAGAACAGTTCAAGAAAGAAGAAAAATACTAGGTGCCAAAAATGAGGCAGAGAGAGAGCAAAATGAGTCTTATCAGCTCTTGCTATGGGATGAATGAAATGAGAGGGGAAAGAGGTTTATATAGAATCTTCCGGGGGCAAGATTCATAATTTTCGGGCATTCTCAAGTTGGAAAATTTTCATTTTCATCTCATTTCACGCCGCCACACGTTTTAAGGTTTGAAGAGCATGTATTTTAGGGTTTTATAGGGTTTTTTTGTAACTTTTCTCCTTTTTTATATTTTTTTCGTCTCTTTTCGTCTTTTGTTTTTGATTTTTTGTCGTTATTTATTTTTGTATTTTTTTTTTGTGCGGTGCGATTTCGCCGAATTCGGCAAATTCGCCCCTTTTTTTTGCTTTTGTTTTCATATATATATGTATATATACATATATATCTATGTATATATCTATATATCAATTACCTAATTTCTATACAAATACCAAACATATATAAATATTTATTCATGGCCCATCACTTTGAATATATTGAATATTAAATACATGTGTATTATTGAATTTCGTAGAATGTATGTCTTATTGAATTTCGTAAAATTGTATGTATATACATATATTCACACATCTATATTTGCACATTAATAAATACATATATTTAATACATACTTAAAAATATACTACAAATATATATATTTCTATTTCTTTCTATTAATCATTTTTGGATATCAAAATTTATTTATTTTATTCCTTGGAGTATACATAGTTTATATTCCAAAAAACATTATAAAAGTCGAATTTTTTTAATTTCGTTCATCGAATTTCATACAAAATTGTCGAGTATTACATAAACGGGCTCAAGCTAGATATTAAATCCGAACTCCATGTTTTTAAACTGGAAGGTTCAAACGCACTTACGGAAATTTTGCAGTTGGAGGAAGATAAAAATAGGACTGTTAGGTCTAAGTTGGATTCAACAGTTCCTAGAGCTTCTCTGCCTCTCTCATAGAGGGAACACGTAGATCTCGTGCAGTAGAGTTACAATAGGGTGGTCCCTTGCCGGACCAGTTTTTGATTCCCATTATTGATGAACTGTGAGACGAGTTGCATGGAGCCATAGTTTTTTCAAAATTAGATATGAAATCTGGTTATCACCAAATTGATGTTAAGGAGGAGGATGTGCCCAAGACAAAATTACAAACTCATGAAGGCTACCATGAGTTCTTGATGATGCCTTTTGGGCTCACAAATGTGTTAGCTATATTCCAATCATTAATGAACTTAGTGTTTCGTTACTTAATATGCAAATTTATTTTGGTTTTCTTTGATGACATCATTATTTACAATGATGATTAGGCAGCCCATGAGGAGCGATTACAACAAATCTTTTTGACTCTAGCAGCTAATAATTTGCATATCAATGCTAGGAAGTGTGTGTTTGGGCAGTTGTGGTTGAAAATCTTAGTCACCGGATATCTGTAGATAGTGTTTGGCAATGTTAAGTTGGCCCACCCCTTCCACTATCCACGACTTGCATGGATTTCTAGGCCTTATGGGCTATGATTGCTAGTTCGTCAAGGACTGTGGGGCACTCGATGGCCTCCCACCCAACAATCAAAGACTCTTTCAATTGGAATGAGGATGTAGAGCATGCCTTCCAAAAATTGAAGTAGGCCATGATTACTTTTCCCGGTTCTTGCTTTGATGAATTTTTCTTAACCTTTCCTCTTGAAAATCGATGCTTTAGGATTGAACGTTAGGGCAGTTCTCATGCAACAAGGCAGGCCACTCGTCTACTTTAGCTGAGTTCTTTCTCCTTGCAATTAACTCAAACCTGTCTTTGAGAGGGAATTAATGGCTATGGTCTTAGCCATTAAAAAATGGAAGCACTACTCAACGCTAAATGATTGGATGTGCAAATGATATAACGACTCAACACTATTTATACAAATATTACGAACTCACTTAAGTATTACTAACTAACCATAGTTGGTACCTACATTACTCCACCCAAAACAGTCTTGTCCTCAAGGTTGAAGGGATTATTTTCATACTAAGACATTTTTTTTTAATGAAAAATCAAGACATCATAAAATTGGGAAAAGGCCATCCGGAGTAGGAGGCTCTTCAAAGAGATAATGACCTTTGGACAGATTGTAAGTTCACTTTTGATATTCTTCAATGGTGCCTTGTTGCCTCACGATATGGAAGAGCATCGATCCACAAGGGGCACGTTGAAAGGATCCTAAGAAATATCTCTTCTAAGTCCAGATACAGTGCCTTGCGAGCAACATTGGTCAAAGTTTCTCTGCAAACAAGTCGAAAAGGTAGCCAAACTTTCAAAACTTTTGTTCTCACCTCTCTAGAGGCCAAAATTGAACCACTACAGAACTGAATATCATCTTGGATGGATGTACAGGATTGAACTTGTTGAAGATTGAAAAAAAAAAAAAAAAAAAAAAAAAAAAACACCAGATCTGTGTGCAGTTGCTGGGATTGAACACCACCTCATGTGCCATATTCAACATCTCTTTGTCATTAACCCCAAATTCCTATATGATCATCTATATAAGCTCGTTTTGTGTTAGCCTCACTATATTGAACTTGCTGTCAGTCCTTCGAACCAAGAATCGGTACAACTTGATGAGAAACTTGAGTAAAATATCATTAGATTTTGGTACAATTCTCTTGGTCGACTTGCTCTTTCCGCCTGCAACTAGATCAATACCCATGGCTTCCTCTGCTCTCACTCTCAGTGTATCCCAACGTGGTACATGCTCCTTGTCCAGGATTTGACATCAAGAAATTGGATCAATTAATTTAGATTGATTTCCTCGTTGTCTAGCCCACTGAACAAAGCACTTTGTCTTCTTTTTCTTCCTTTACTTCTTCTTCATCATCGTCATAGTTTTTCTTGAAGCATATGTGCGAGCATCTTGATCGAAGGAGATGAAATCTCGAGAGGAGAAGATTTTGCCATCAGTGTTAGTTCTAGCAATCCCTGCTTCACTGCTGCGCATAGCCGCTTTGTAGGGACCACGTGATGAGGCTGGAAGCTTGATGGCGTTGCGATCATCGCCACCACTGTCATCCTTTGTTCTCTGTCTACCATCTGATTTGTGAAAAGGTTGTAAGTCTTGGAGATGAAAGCAACCTTGTCTACTTTCTCAACATTTTTTATCTTTGATTGAACAGATATGTTGTTGTGATACTTTGAGATGATCTTTGATTGCACCAACTTCGCCATGTTTTGAGCAAGCTGATCATCTTCTGGTCAAACTTCGACAGCCACTACAACTCTTTCTTTCTTTAATGTTGTACTCCAATTTATCAAGATGAGCATCCATTGTTCAAGAAACTGTGTCATTCTCCAAAACTAAATTTATAGGACTCCAAATAAAAAATTAGTTATTCATTTAAGTAAAATAATAACAAAAAGAACATTCCAGTCTTTCAAGAGGAATAGAGCTCTCCAAGATAAAATTTACTAAATTACTCAATGTGTAAGTGATACATGGACTCAACGCTATTTATGCTAATATTACAAACTCACCTAAGTATTACTAACCATGGTTATTACCTATCAGTTCCCAACCAAACTCAAAGCTTTAAGGAAATCAAACAGTTAGTAGGAGAAGAATTACAAAAATTAGAGTTTCTTACATTAACTCTTTGTGCAATTACAGTGCAAGAAAGCCATTTCCCAATTACATTGATTTGGACATGTGAATCTGCTTTCTCCACTTTAATCTGTCAAGGGTAAGTTAAAATTCCTTGCTCTTTTTCATTGTCTGATTAAGTAGATTAATTCCAGAATTGGTCTGACTTAGTTTTGTGTTAGCCGTCAACAATCTAGAGCAACCAACTATCTTTATTCAAGCTCACAGTAAGTGATATTTAAATAATATTTAAATATACTAAACATATTTGAAGGTAGAAATAATATAAATTCCATTCTTATAATTTCAACTTCTTTTTGTTTTCTTTACTCCTAAAATTTAAAGAATTTTCTAATGAATTTTCAGAATTGAAAGAGGTCATGACGAGAAGGTAGAAATAAGATAAATTTGGGTTTCAAAGCCTTTTATGTGAGCCTTAAAACTGACCCAAGCTGGCCAAAGAACCCAAAGAAATTTGTTAAAGACTTTTCAGTTGGGCCCGTCTTCCCCTTTGTAGCTTCTATGAAATCATTTCATTAGTTTCCTTTCCCTTAACTTCTATCCATTTGGGTTTCATCCAGTGCAAAAATAGTCTTCAAACCTTTTGAAGTTTGAAAACCCTTATACGTATAGAAATCATATTATACTGGCATGGTAAAGGTTCTAAAACATGAATTTTCATTGATTTTGCGGCTTCAAACCATAAACTATTTGTATGCTAATGCTTGTAATGGTATCATACGTTCTTGATGAAGTGGTCTGTCACAATGTCTTAATCTCATATGTAAGGACCTGGGATTATGTTTAGTTAACTTTTTTACTTTTTAAGTCTACTAACTGTAAACTTAGAGTATCTTTAAAATGTTTTTAATGACCTTGCCTATAATTCTCTTAATTAGAATAGAATGAACCAATTTCCACCAGGTGTTAATTGTCACTCTATTATGATCACTTATTTATTTATTTATAGTATATTAAAGTAGATAAGATATATATATATATATATATATATATATATATATATATATATATATATATATATATATATATATATATATATACACACACACACTCTTACTACCATTATTAACCACTACTTCCAACCATCTAGGTAGAGCAACTTCACAAAATTTTCAAGCTATGCGGCTCACCTACTGAAAAATATTGGAAAACATCGAAGATGGCACATATATTGAAGCCCCAACATCCATATAATCGACGTATAGCTGAGGCATTCAGAGATTTTCCACCATCTTCACTGCCTTTACTTGAAACTCTTCTAGCAATTGACCCAGCTGAACGCCAAACTGCCACTGCTGCATTGAGGGGTGGAGTAAGATGTCGTATAACTTGTACTATGCTGTCTTGCTTATAGCCATGCCTATCTTTTGTTATTTGAACTACTAGGAATTCTTACAAGATTTATGTTTTATTTTGGAAGATTTATTACCAATATGTCGTCTTTTGGGATATCAATGTTTGTTTACTGTTAATTTGGGAAATGAACAATATATCTACAGAAAATAATATCAAATCATTGTGATGAGATTTCTGATGTTGCACTACATTCTGTAATGGCTATATTATTAATTATAGCTTGAGATGCTTTGGCCTTCTACATATAAGCTATAGCTTTTGGTATCAAAAGCATTAGTTTTGTAGGATGTCTTGACTTCAAGTCTTGTTGTTGGCATTTGCCTATTCCCCCATTAGCATGGCTGGGGTTTGTTTTATTCTTCTATCTCTTTATGTGCAAGATGGTGCTATATGTGAGCAGAGTATTAATGATAACTTGATATGTATTGTTTTATATCCACGTTTAGGCTCTCGCTTTTAGTAGGTCATGTATCTTCTAACTCACACCATATCATTAATTTATTTGGTGTATGGAAAAACGAAAAGATGGATATGTGGCATAACATTGTACTCTAAGATCAGATATGAACATATTTGGGAAATAGTAAGGGCGCAGCAACATTCGATAATTTGGATATAAAAAAATGCAACCCAGTGTCAGAATCTCCTGCATATGTGGGGTCTGTTGTATGTATTATTACCTTGTATATTGAGAATCTTTTTCCATGATTTAGACCCATGACCACTAGGCACATGACAGCAACTCTTACATTGTGCCAAGGCTTACACTACAAAACCATTCCAGTGAAGAGAAGTGTCCTGCTTATAATTATTTGTAATGATGTAGGCAAAGGAAGGCCATAAAAAAAAGAGTAAAATAATCAAGAGCAATATGAGTATTTATTGTATAATTGTTGACCTAGTCCTTATGTGGTTGGAAAACGGCTATATCGAGTTGATTTGATAAGAAGCAAAAGATGTTCACAGAATGTGTTTTAAACGAGGGTATTGATGAGGATCAATTGTGGATTTTATCTAAATTTTCACTTATTTAAATGCATTAGGACTTTAGTTGTTTATTGTTATGACTTGGGAGGAGTCTAATTATTATGTTGATAAAAATTACGATTTTGGTTGTTTCCATTGGGAGTCTAATTCTTTATTTGAGTATATATAGATGGTCTCTAATAGATTCTTGATGAATGATTAATTGGATAGATGTTTTCACCTCCTTTTCTTTCTTCTTCCTTCTTCTTATTCTGCTCTTTTTTTCTCTTTCTTATATTTCTTTATTAATTTCTTGATGAGGCATGAGTTTGGTAGAAATATTAGGAATAGATTATTTTCTTGATCACTGTTCGTCTTTATTTTCTATGCTACATCACGTATCTTAGGGGTGTTTTTTTGGTAGAAATTTTTGGGTAAATCTTTTTGATAAGGAATTGAGTTTCTAAATCTAAGAATCCTAAAGATGTAGTTCGTAATAATTGGATTATGTGAAATATATGAAATTGGTTCGGTGAACTAAATGTGGGCATTCACTATTTACTCTATAAATGGTTATGTTATTCATCAACATTTTTAAGTTGTATGCCGGTCTTTATTTCTTTAACCAATTCTACTTCACCTAATAGGAGTGTTAATATTATCATAATACTTCAAACTGAGCTTGAAGTTTATTCTCTCCTTATTTTATTTTGCGAATGTAAGTGTTGACCTAAGAGCTATGGCCTAGTTAATGTTCGTAGAAGAACCTTGATTAGGTTGTTTCAAAGATTTTTATCTTTTGTTCATATTTAGGAAGAATCTATGTTTTAAAAAGTGGCAGACAATGAAGCCTAATTGAGGTTGTTGCCCTTGTGAGGTGAGACTTAAACATTAGGCAGTATGTGTATCAATAATAAATGAAGAAAACGTATAAAATTAACTAGTTTTAATGTTTTGACAACTCAAATAATTTGTAACTTGTTACTTGTAGTAGAGCTTCATTATCGTTAATACCATTCAAAACCAAATAGGCTTTATGTTTTCCAAATTGAAAGTATTATGAACATAAACGCCTCCTAAAAAAACTGTAATAAGCCTGCCGAAACATATTTAAATAAATAAGAAGAATACATGGCGGAAGAGTGTTGAAGGTGCTCAAACCAAAAACCATAGCACCACTCACAATAAAGTTCACACTTTTCAGTTGTCACCATCTTTAGTTATGTTAATTGTAATTAGAATATATTGTCAAAAACTTGTAACTTATTATATTAGCACTTATAGTGTGACTAATGAATTTAATTATAAGTAGTACTCAAAAGGGACTTTTTCAGAAGGTTTTTGCATAATGCTACAAAAGCTACCCAATAGACTTGGCAATTGGAGGAGAGTGCCAAGGGGCAATTTTATTTTATTTTGTTTGTTTGTTTTATTTTTTTATTTTATTTTTTATCTTTTAGCAGTGCTCATTAGTAATTTCTAAATGGTGGAGAATTAATCCTTCAAAAGTAAAAGAATTGATTATAATCACTTTAATATGATTATCATAAATTTATTGCAAGAAATTAAACAAAAAAGTAACATTGAAAAATCAATAATTTTAGTATTGAAGGCAACTTGGGTGCACAAGTTTCAATTATGGTGCGATTTGGGGAAGTGGAGATGGCATTTGCCTTAGCTCCACTCTAGAGAGGTGGTTTCAAAATTTGAACCATGACCAGAGGTCACAATGAAGCAACATCAACTACTATTCTAAGGCTTGCTTTTGTAATATAATATTTTCTACAATAGCAACGAAGTTGTGCAAATGTGTTTAATTATCTGTAGTGGATGGTGATTTGATCTCTCACATGACTCAGTTTTGTCTTTTAGAAGTTGTACATTTTAAATCATACACATACATAACCATATTTCCTGACAAAAAGGTGTGTCCTAATAAACTTGTTTTGTATTTTGTAGTTCTTCACCATCAAACCTTATGCATGTGAACCTTCAGATGTTCCACAATATCCTACAGGCAAGGAGATGGATGCCAAATTATGTGAGGAAAAAACTAGAAGGTGTGGATGGCTAGATTTAGTAATCTACATTATGTAACTTCGAATATTTTGTTGTGCTTGAGAGTTGAATTTGTTGAATCTAATTTTTGTCCTGCAACAAGGGGATAGAATGAGTCAAATCGCTCAAATGGCTTTTTCCAAACCCTGAATCAAACATGAGGTAGCATGGTTTTAAACTATATTAACCAATCTTAGCATATTCATACTGCCATGAACTTTTGTTTTGGGGAGAAGAAAAAACACATATTAAATAAATAAGAAGAAGAATACATGGTGGAAAAGAACTGTAGGTGTTCAACACCAAAAACCACACCAGCACTTTCAATAAACTTTGCCAAGCCCTAAATCATCATAATTGCTATAACATCGCCCCAAACTAAAACAACCAACTCCAAAGGTAGCTCTGAACTTAGATGACTCCGAACAACAAAATGCTCCTTGGAAGTAGTGTTGGAAACTCTTGTTTGCCTTTCATTCTAGATGGACCATGCAACCACAAGAAAAACAACTTAACATTGCCCTTGAGCCCCCTAGATACCCAAATCTCATCTTGGAAATGAAGGAAGTCCTCAAAATCCTGGGAGAAGTGAATGAACCTAACATGAACTTCTTCCGAAACCTTCAAACCTTTTTACAAAAGATGCTGCCAAAGACCAAGTGACCAATAGATTTTCCATCTTGATAAAGTATGAAGGAAATTATGTGTTGAGACATCTTTGCCTATAACAAATCAATCATACAAGTATAGCTATGAGCAAGTAACCAGCCAAACACCTTTACTTTGGATGGAACTTAAGCTTTCCAAACAAAGGATTGAAAGGGAAAGGTTGATGGGGGAGGGATATTAATTAAATTGGCAAAGGAAGAGTTACAAAAGAAAGTAAACAGATTGAGAGTCCAAACAAAGCAATCATTGTGAGTATGAGAAAACCTAGGATAAGATATCCTAGAGAGTAATGCATCAACTTCAGCAAAATTGTGAGAGAAATGAAAATTCCTGTTAGGTTCATCAGAATCACCATTATCTCAGAAAAAAGTAAAAAGCTGATGGGAAAATGATGGAGAGATGACAAGTGAGGTAAGGAAGGTAAGGAAAGGGTGAGGATGGGTTCTCCACGATGTGTATCTTCAAAAACTAGATAAGATGGCCCTTGCCTACTTTGGAATAAACATTAAATGTGACCTTAGAATGGATGGAAGAAATAAACTTCCATGGACCACAAAAATAACCTTAGAAGCATCCCCATTGGTATTGCCTGACATTGAAATGTTTTATACCAGCTTTTAATAACGTGAACCCCCAGTGCATCTTGCTTATTAGTGAACTTCCACAACCACTTAGTCTCCAACTAAACTTAGGTTAAAAATTCAATTTATTTTAAAACTTGAAATAGTATGGATTTATATTTCTTATTAAACTCAAATGCCATTCCTACTTAAACTGCTTATTCAATTTAAACTTCATTACATAGAAACTTTCTAATCCTCTTCAAATTCTATGTTTCTACTTTATGCACAATTAGTTCTTACTTCTTAGACTTCATTTTCTTTTTATGCAATGTTACAACCTTTTGATAGTGTGCAAGTATGTCTAATCCTCTTTATTTTCTCCAAACGTTAAGGCCAGATGAGGTATCCGACATTAGTTTTCATCATGCATACAATGCGATATGAGAATAGATTGGAGGATTGAACCTCCTTTACATAACCAGTCTGAAAAACTATAGCCTAATCCTAGCTTTGAAGTAGAGATCCAACTAGCAAACAAAATGTTTGATCTCTCCCAAAGCATACTATCTGATCTTTCAGTATTTAAAAACAACTTTCTATTCCGCTCCTCCCATATTGTGTATCACACTGCTGCCACTAAGACTCTCCATTGTTGACTTATGTGAGCCCTCCTAACAGGTTCTGGCGTTTGGAATCTGTTCTCCGCTCCAGGGGGGCATATTGCCCTGTGCTGTCTGCTCCATCTTTGCCAAATGCTCGTTGTTACTCTGCAATCCTCGAGCAAGTGAGTGGTAGTCTCTCCTTTCTCCCTGCATATAATACACATGGAAGGCTGTAAGGCATGATTAGGAAGAGTCCTTTGGATATTCTCGTTAGTCTTAAGTTTGTTAAGGCTGATTATCCACATTAGGAATCTTGCTTTCATAGGAGCCTTTGTTTTCCACACAAAATCTGCCACCCCCTCTGGGTACTCAGCTGTATGACTTTGAAGCTTTTCCATTGCTGATCTCACTGAAAAAGTCTTAGATCCTTCTGCAATCCAGCACGGCTTGTCCTCCCTCTCTGTTTCATTTAGGCTGAAACTGTTTAGTCGGCTCAAGAGATCCCCAACTGCCCCAATATGTTGGTCTCCTATACTTCTTGGCAAATGCAGATTCCAACTCCACTGAGATCTACTATCTGTTTGGTCCCTATCCCTAAAATCTGCTACTGATCCATCTTTCCTTGTGCACATGCTGTGTAATCTGGGAAAGTCCTCTTTTAGAGGCTTTTGGCCACACCATCGGTCCTCCCAAAATCTAACATGCTCCCCATTTCCTATCTTCCAGCAAACGTGAGACCTGAATTGATCGTACAGACTGTGGATGTCCTTCCAAGGGGCTTTATGACTACATTTCTTGTTAACCGCTGCTTCTCTTCCATATCCCCTAGATCCATGGATGCTCTTCACTATGTTGGCCCACAGTGTGTTTGGCTTTTCCATCATTCTCCAAAGCCACTTGGATCTTAGGGCCTTACTTCTTTTGAGAATATCTCCAACGCCCAGACCACCTTCTTTAATTGTTCTACAGACCTGCTTCCACTTAACAGGATTGTGCCCTTTCTCTGTATCCTCCTGTTTCCACAGAAAATCCCTCATGTGCTTCTCAATGATGTCTGCAATTTTCTTAGGGATCTTAAATATAGATAAATAATAGGTTGGTAGGGCTTCAAGAACCGCTTTTAGAAGAAGAAGTCTGCCTCCCTTAGAAAGAAAACTCCTTTTCCACCCTGCAATTCTTTTTTTAATGGTCTGTATTACCGGTTCCCAGAAATCATATCTAAAAGGGTTTCCTCCCAGCGGCATCCCAAGATACATCATAGGCCAAGCTCCTTGCCCCACCTCAATCTCCTCTGCCAACCTTCTGGTTTCCTCTTCTTTAGAGCTTGTTCCCAGCAATTGACTCTTGTGACCATTCACTTTCAGGCCTGACAATAGGCAGAAAGTCCTCAGAGCTTTCTGGACGGCCTGGACTTCTGTCCTATTATTCCGCATGAAAATTAAGCAATCATCAGCAAATAACAGGTGGTCAAGCTGAATATTATCCTTACCTATCATCATACCACTGATCAAGCCCTCCCTTCTTGCTTTCTCCAGAATACGAGTAAAGGCTTCAGCCACTATGGTGAACAAAAATGAAGATAAAGGGTCTCCTTGCCATAAACCTTTTTGGCTGTTGATCTTACCCCTAGGTCTCCCATTTATAAAAATCGAGTAATTGGTTGTCTTGAGGCAACCTTGGATCCATCTTCTCCAATTATCTCCAAACCCCTGTTTTTTAAGGACGAAGTCCAGAAAGCACCACTTGACTGAATCATAAGCCCTAGCAAAATCGACTTTAAAAAGCAGCCCCTCTTTGCCCTTCACCCTATGCTCCTCAACTACTTCATTTGCTATCAGAATTGCATCAGTGATCTGCCTATCTTTGACAAACGCCATTTGGTGTTCACTTATAATCCTTGGCAACACCTTCTTTAATCTGTTAGCTAGGGTCTTGGACAGAATTTTATACAAGCTTGTGACTAGACTTATAGGTCTATAATCTGATACCTTCATGGGCTGAACCTTTTTTGGGATTAGACAGATGTATGTCTCATTTACCCGTCTGTTAACAACCGCATCATTGTGAAATTCTTCCATAACTTCACATATATCCTTCTTGAGGATATCCCACTCCTTCTGAAAAAACATCATAGTAAAACCATCAGGCCTCGGAGCTTTGTTTCCATCACCGCTGAATACTGCTTCTCTTATCTCTTCTTCTTCAAAGGGTCTTTCCAGCCACACTCTCTCTTCTTCAGTGATTTGATTCCATTGAAGACCTTCTACCCCCCATCTTTGTTCAGACTTGTCTTGGAACATCTGCTCGTAGTAATTGATGATTAGGGTTTGAATGTCCTCTCCTCTTCAATCAAATGGCCTTCTCGGTCTTCTAATTTTGTGATGGTGGCTCTGGATTTGCGTAAGGACATTACTCTGTGAAAAAACCTAGTGTTTACATCTCCTTCTTTAGCCCACCTTATTTTAGCTTGCTGATGACATCTTCTTTCCTTTCTGTTCTCCAGCGTTGTTATTTTTCCAATCAGCTGACGGCGCTCCTCCCACAAAGCTGGGCTTTCTTCCACTTCTATTTTCCTGTCCAAAGCTTCCAGGGAATTCATCAAGTCCTTCATTATCCCCTGATCACCTGTGTCCTGAGCTCTTCTCCACTCCTTTAGTTTTAATTTTAGGTTGTGCAACTTCATCATGAATTTATACCCTGCCCACCCATAATATTGTCCTTCTCCCATTCTTTCTGAATAATCCTTTTGACTTCTGGATCTTGCAACCAAGCATTCTCAAATCTGAATGGAGCTGGTCCCCATTTGGTTTTTTCAGTGTCAAGGATAAGGGGCCAATGATCAGAGGTTATCCTTTGCATACCCCAAACGTTCTGCTCTGGAAATCGAACCATCCACTCATCATTACAAAGAAATCTATCCAACTTCGACATAGCCGGGCAAGCTCTCCCATTACTCCAAGTAAAGGTCAAGTTCCTCAAATCTGGTTCATGAAGCTTCATGTCATGAATCCAGTCATCAAATCTGCGCATACTACCCTTCGCGACATGACAATTCTTCTTTTCCTCCATATTTCTGACCATATTAAAATCTCCCACTATACACCATGGCCCTTTAATTATCGAGGAGGTTGCAGAGATTTCCAGCAAACACTCTTCTCTTCCTTTTTCTTCACATGGACCATACACCGCCGAAAACCACCATTTTTCATTATCTCCATTGGTGATCTCCATAGTTATGGAGTGCTCCCCTTCCCACACTGTTTCCACCGACATTTTGCGGTTATCCCACAATGCAATTATGCCACCTGACGATCCAGTAGCTGGGAGCTCTTTCCAATTAACAAATCTTTTCCTCCATAGTTCGGAGACCAACAAGAGGTCTATTTTCTGTTTCTTTGTCTCCTGCAGACAGATTAAATCCGCTTGAGCAGCCCCTAAAGTTCTCCGAATCGCTCTTCTCTTGTCCTTCGAGCCACATCCTCTGACGTTCCATGTTAATATCTTCATATTAACAGACAAATCCCTTGAAGAGGTAATTATCCAACCTTACACCTCCACTAGTTGGATGTTAATAGCGTTCAGGAACTCCTTCACTCATTCCTGCTCTCTTGCCAGCTCTTCCTCTCTTTTCATATGTAATTATTGCTTTTGTTTTCCCCATTTAATTATGGGGTCCTTCATGTATAGCTATAGTTACACACTTAAAGCTAAATTGTCAAGCCAATTCTAAAGTTCATGTATTAGAGGTTTTGCAAAACTTTGGGTTTAATGTTAAATTTTTCTTCAATAATTATTTATATTTTCTATGATTTTATAAAATTAGTCCTTAGGCTAAATTGACTTGAAGAATCAAATAAGGCCCGCATTTTCAATTTCAGGTTCCAATTTCTTAATTTCTTTGTGTTGGTATCTCACGCGTGTCTTAGATGTTTCTAGATTGTTCTATAATTTTTGTTCAATGCTTAGAATCTCTTTCCTAACTCAAATTGACCTTAGTGATGCTGTGTTTTGACAAAGCTTTTTTCCAACTACATGAGATTCATTATATGAATCCATTTCCTCCACTCCACCTTATCAAGTGCCAAGTTGACATCTATAAAGGTCTTCAATGTTTGTGTCTAGGTTACCCTAATGAGGTTTCTGAGGTAAAATGATAAATACATACCTGATAGGGAGATTATGAAACTTATTTTTAAAAATGTGGTAGTTAAACTCTTTTCCTTTCTGCACACATCCATCAGAATATAGGGGAGTAAACTCTTATCTATTACTATGGCCTCTCTCTCTCTCTCTCTCTCTCTCTCTCTCTCTCTATATATATATATATATATATATATATATATAACACATAGCATATGTATTACTGTTTTCCTCTCCACACACATTCGTTAAACTAGGGGTTTCACTCTCTTATCTATTTATACGGTCTCTCTTCTCTCTCTCTCTCTCTCTCTCTCTCTCTCTCTCTCTCTCCATATATATATATATATATATTTATGTATGTATGTATTAATTTATTGTTGTCTAGTTAAGTTGGGGTTTAAAATTAAAAACTAAAGAGCCAACTCATTTTTTTGGGCTAATAAGGAATCTAAATTTAAGATATTTGATCTATTTTAGTTCATATATAATTGATAAAAATGGAAGCAATCTAAAAGTTTTTTTTTGTTTTTTTCAGATGTTTGATCTGTTTTAGTTCACACAAACTTGATAAAAGCAGAAGCAATTTAAAAGTATTTGACTACTTGAAATATAAGCAAACTGTTTTAGTCTTGCCGTTGGGGGGGAAAAAAAAAAAACTAGGACTTTCCTCCTAGAAGTCCTATAACATACCTACAATCTATTTTACCCAAAATCTTTACTTTAACTTGACGAACCCAATCCGACACTTCATTGATGAGATGACATGACTGTTGGATATGTGTTTGATCCTTAAGATTTTAGAATACTACTGTATAGATTCTCCAATGGAAAGAAGATGATAACTAGTGAGGTTCATTTAAATGGGGGAGCAAATCAAGCAATAAATCAGTGAAAAGAAGAAAAAAATTGAAGGTAAAACATATGACATGATCACATTCCCATTTCCTAGAATTAAAAAGAACAAGTGATATGTACCCATATCCAACATCCATACCCAAGTCCAGGTAACATAGCATACAATTTTCTATATACACACATATTATGCCATTGCTTCTTGTGTCGCTTATTTTTGTCTACATGTGGTCTGCACATGATCCAAGCTGGTTCAAGTGGCTTTAAAGCATGCTTACTGAACCAAATACAATCACATTAATAAGATAGCTCACACCCAAATCCTATATTCATTTTTTAATGCAGTGAGGTTTTATTTTCTTCTTTGCTCGTCTTCCAAATCGTAAATACCCAAAATTTTGGAAGACAATTGATGGTTTGACTTAAGGTAGCGTGTCTATTCGTTCATGCACATTATCTGATTCAATGGTCTTTCCCATGCATTTTAAGTTTTTCTCTAAAGGTTCTTTAACCATTTTGTTGCATTTTCTTGTGTCCTATAACCTAAATCTTCATTGTTTTGTAGGCATCAAGCTGCAGCTCATGTTGGAAACATTAGTGTGAAGAAAAACAGGCAACATGATCACGATCGAAGGAGATTCCTGATTCGAAAGCCAGTACTGAGCTTCAAGCCGAACAAACATGTAATAGACAGGTTATAGCTTCCTTCACCTTACTTATATGTATATTTAGTATTCATCCAACTTAAAGAAATGCAAAATGGGAGAGATTGGTAATGGATGGTAGGAATATCAAAACACATCTTTATACCACTGCTACGTGCATTATAGACAGATCTTAAGCATCATGTGCAAGTGTGTGTGCTTGGCTAATAGTGATATGGATGAAATTGGTTTCATAGTTGAGTGGGGTTGCATGAGTTGGCTTTCTTCATCATGAAAAATTGCTGGAATCCATCCTTGTTGAAATGAATACATATAGTCATTTCCTTATATGGTTGGGGAAAAGCTTCGTTGAGCTGAATATGTGCATCTAGGTCTTTGTTTCTCATTTTGTTTTCTGCATCTTTTGCAATCAGTTCTATGCTTTGTTTTATATAGTGTTTGAGGCTAAGCCTCAAGGAAAGATCCTCAAGGCTGAAGCCTTCATGTCATATTGTGAGGTTTACGCCTCACAGTGTTTAGGCATATGCCTTAAGACTTAAGCCTCGAGATGCACTAAGTGTTAAGCCTCGGATGTGAAAAATAAATCAAATAAATTTCATTTGACATAAGCTAAAGGCATGTACTCTAAATGGGCCAATTGCATCTTTGAAAAGGCCTCCTTATAATGATACATCATTGCATATAGTTCAAATACTAACCTAACAATATAAAACTTAAAAGAAAGTGTTGGAATTAAAATTTTTATATACAAAGCATAAACTAGTACATGTGGGGCAATGGCAATGAGCTAATATTTTTACAATATATTCGCTAACTTGTTCATGATTTTAATAGCTTAAAACTAAAAATATGTAATGCTTAGCATCTGATTTGGGCTCATTTAGTTCCTAAAAATGCTATTGACAATATTAAGAGAAATCGCTTGAGAATTCTACACAAATAAATATAGTTTAAGTTTTCAGTTATTTTTGTTGTTTTCTCTTTTGCTATTGACAATTGTAATTTTCAGATTTTAAAGTGATTTCATTAATATTTTTCATGTGTCTTCATAAAAATGTAAGGCTTATGCCTCATAGTGCTTGAGGCTTATGACTCACCTCATGAATGCAAACCGTTTCAACTATACCTCGCAGCTCAAGCTTTTTCAAACCTTGTGCAATCTGGTTCTTGTAATTATACATAATGCAGCAGCCCATCATGAAGCAATCGACTGCATCTCAAAGCAGTCTATTGCATCGCAGAACAACTAACAGTTCTGTCATCATAGTTATGCATCCGTTAGATATAGGTAGAGAGTTTGGTATGATGGCTAGAGATTTTGTTGATAGTTAAACCTGTTACTCTCAAACTCTAAATATCACTATCTTGTACAAGAGCAGTGATGAATGAGAATTGAGAAACTCCCCTCTGCTACATTTTTCTTTCTTCCTCTTCTTGTTTAATTTTCTGTCTTGTTCTTCAAAATTAACAGTTTTGAAAGCCCTGCACATAGAAATCAATTCAGATTCGATCTGGTTTTTGGTTTTCTATGTAGTTGCATTTCAATCAGACCTCTGTTTTCTGCAACCTGGTTTCTGTAATTTTCCATCCACTCTTTTGCTCAGAAATAAATTCCATGCTTACTGCATTTTTATTCTGTATGTGCTTGCATTTTGCTTTCTGAACCCTTGGGTGATTTTTTTTTTTTTTTTTTCTATCTAAGCAATTATAATTATTAGAGATTGTATAATAATTTATTTGTTAATATAGCTATACATGCTGTGTTTCTTTTCTCTAAATTCTCATTCTTTTTAGAGCTATCACTAGAAACCCTTTGTAGCACTCCTGTCTTCTTGTTCTGCATTATCTACAAGTTCCATACTGATTATATGTTCAATCAAATGGCTAGAAAAATTCATTTATATATGGTTTCCTACACTTTGCTTTTGCTACTTCTTTCTCAATATTTGCGGTGTGCATTTGGAAGCCTTTGCAGTCTTTCACAAGTTTGTGCATAGCTCTTTGCCTTTAATCTTTGTATTTTAATATTATTTGTTTACTTTGCACTTGTTGGAATTTCATGTTCTTTGAATGCATTGATTGTAGTTTTAGTGGGAAGAGATTTAAAGGTTAATATAGTGAAGTTGGAAGTCAAGATGCCAAGTGAAATCTAGGCATTTGGCGCATCATATGCAGATGCATGAGAAAAACAATTGATCAAAACATTTTCAAATGTCCATTTCCTGTGTTAAACCTTGCTACCCCACGTTTGTTTTTAATCGGGTGTCGCTTTCTTTTCTCCCAGTTTTGGAGTTAATGGTTCACCAGTGGCTTCTATCATGCATTATATCTCTGTTTTCCTTGTTTAATACTTCTTCTGCACATGAACTCAGTAGAACTTCAAAGTTTTTCTACACTCTTCCCAATTTTTTATTATATGAAGTTTTATTCTCATACTTCCTTTGATCTTTTTATATGAATGAGATAAGCAAGCAGATATAGCTTGATCAATCATAATACCAATGACTCTTGTGTATCATTTCCATTTATGAACTCTTTCCTGCATTGGAAAATACCTTAACAGGTTTAAAACAAATCTTATGCAACCATTTTTATGTGGCTGGTCATGGTCATGTTGGTAACATTCTGGAAAATAAATAGATGACGACAAGATTGATCCTCATCAACTCAGTTTCACATTTTCTAGAAAGATTGGTTGAAATTTAACGAATGTGTACATTAATATAACCTTGTTTTATCAAACAGAGACTGATTATTTTTAAATCTGAAGATGCAATATGCGAAGGTGTTTCAGTTCCTTCGAAGGATCATCAAATGGATGTTGGAGATTCCAGTTCTTTATTTGACCCTGAGCTTATTGCATCAGGTTGTTATCATCCCTCAGTTTTCACTAAGCATTAACATGCAGCATTCAGATGCCAGTGAAAGCAATTATGGTTCATTAGAGGATCCCCTGAAGTTCACGCGCCCATTTCAAGCCATTGATGGAAGTTTCTTCAAATTGCTTCTGTGGCAAGGTAGGATGGATTGTGCTTGAACTGATCTTTATGCCATATATGCTCTCAAAGACTTGGACAAATGTCTAAAATAGATTAAAGTTTTCATTTTAATGTCAGTTGATTGAAGAAGAAAGAGAGCTTATTATTCTGTAGATTGTGGATAACCTAATTGTATGGTACATTGAACAGATTCTTAGGGCATCTCCAACCCCATCTTCAAATTTTATTCCATTTTGAAGTTACTCCAACACCAAATTACAATTTCTTCTCCAACCCATTATTCTATTTTTTACTCCAAAAAAGAATATTTTTAGAATATTCTTTTTTACCTTCTTTTTATTTTATTTTTTATTATTTTTAAAAATTTTATTTTTATACTTAAATTTTATTTCACATATTTATTCAATATTATGTTTAATTATTAATAAATAAATAAACAATAAATAATACACTACAAAATTTATAAATTATTTTATTATATCACAGTTAATTAAATTTAATTAATTATATAATAATTAAATAAACTTCATGAATTATAAATATAATTTTTATTAATAATTTTAATTAAAATTATAAGTAAAATAAAAAACAACTATTGATTTAAAAAAAAAAAAAAAAACCAGCGCCAAAGTTGGCGCTGGTTTTGGCATTGGTTTGGAGCAAACCCAACGCCATTTTGGCGCTGGGTTGGAGAAGCCCTTAGTTGGCCTGTGAGTCATTCAAAAGGCTAGAGTGCTGATGTCTGTTGGTGTAAATCAAATTTTATTTTCATGGGAGGTACTTGTACATTTTGGTTTTCTTTACAAGTTGAACAACTAAATTGCAGTCCCTTCTTGGGCACATAGCAAACTTTATTCTACCACTCTTCAGTCATTAATCCTATATGTGTTGGCCTCTTACACCAATGTTAAAGTTCAAAATTTCCTGTAGAAGGCTGCTATCATAACCCTATTTAATCACTATCCTTATCCGTGCAAAACTTTAAAAAATTATTTCCTAAATAACCTTCATGCCATTTGACCAAAATAACTAGTGTTTTTATTGTTCTGTCGTATTTTTTTTCCTCACCCATCTACCGAACCTTTTGTCTCCTTCACCTTCTTCTATGTTGTATGTTCAATCTCTTCTATGTTTCACGCATGCTAGAAGCACAAGAACCATTTTTTGGAAAATCAAAGGTAAGTTTTTTATTTATTTCAATGTCTTCAAAGAATCAGGCATCAAGCCAATCTAGTGTGACTGAACCAAAAGGTTTGTTGGTCTGTATAGCTAAACATTTGTTTGACTGAATTTTTACTTTAAATTTTGACCTTTTCTAGTCTATAATTCCAAATTTTAAGTAGTTATTTTCATAACGTTTATGGAATCTCAATCCCATTTAGATGTTGGGATACTGCCTTCCCATCATTCCTTTATCTTTTGGCTACTTTGGGAGTTCACCAAATGATAGGAATAAGTGGAGAACATTAGCACATCAATCAAAACATATATATATATATATATAATTTGAAAACTGTAATTGGTGTCAAAAACCATTTGGAGGAACAATGCTTTTATTAAATTTTAAAATTTAGTGTACTTTGTGACATTTAATAAATTTGGGTACTTGTCTTGTTATGACGTTTGTAGGGTCCACGTATTTTTTTACAGTAACCCTTCCATTTTTAACAGTTTATTATAAAAATACAATTGAAAAAAGGGACTAACTTTTTGAAATTCATTTACCTACTCCCATTGCCACTTGTGGTTGTCCAGATCAGTTGCTTTCGATTTAACAAATGCAGAAGATACTTTTTATTTATTTTTATTTTTTATTTTAACTACGAAACTTTCACAGCTTCGCCACTCAACTCGGTTGGATGATAATAGAATGGTAACAATTGATGAGATTGGATGAATTGTGGTGCAATTGATGAGATAGGATGGATAGGTGGGTGGGAAGCATGAATGCGTCCAAACAAACCAACGGGAAGCTTGAACACGAAGGACAAGTGGACAGCCGCACTTGAGGCACAATAGGCAAATGCTAAGATAAAAAGAGTATAGTGGTCAAGGAAAGGTGACAAGGGAACATTAGAGATAGATCATTTGGGGGAACAAAAAGATTAAATAAAACAACATATAACAAAACCTAAAATTAAATACTTTTTCTGAAATTCAAACTGGAAGAGGGAAGAAAGTGAGTAAAGAAAAAACTCTGACCAGAGAACCACTGAAATCATCAAAAAAAAAAAAAAAAAACGTGCTTCTCAAGAAATTATGTATTTCTAGCCTCGCAAGCAAACTGTAATGAAAAGGGTTTAGAAGTATGAGAAAAAAGAAGAAAACCTGATGGTTCCAATGTGTCACAATAGCCCTGCCTCAAACAAGTTTCTCTTCTTTCAAAGTATCATTGATGAGTTCAAATGTCTTCTTGATGAGCTTTTGATCTAGTGCAGTAGTTCTGTAGATTTTGAGCACCCTCTGGTAGTAGAGTTCATCAAATATTTTCTTCGCAAACCTGATAAATGAACGGGAAATTCCAAACAAACACATCTTACGTCAAAAGCTTACAGATTTTTTACATCTTAATGAAAAATGCAGAGTGAAGGAGTAAGGAAGGAAGGTAACACGCCAAGTTGAACAGTTAAAAAATGTGAGGCCCACAGATAGCGTAACCAATTTTATTAAATGTTACAAATTAAACTAAATTTTAGAATTCAAGGGGAACGTTTGCACCTATACGTAACGTGCGTGTGCACGCATATGTGTATAAAACTAAGTATTAAGCCTTTGGATTTGATTTGCTGAATAAGGCAAATTTATAACTATATAAACCCAAAGAAAAATCATATTTTTTATATAGAAAAGTGGTAAATATTATAGATACACCACCATATATATATATATATATATATATATACACGCACACACACACAATTATTGTAAGCTTAATATAAGAAACACCATATTTCATAAACAACAATTTATATATTATTTGAATATTTGTTATTTACTATTTGTATATTATAGCAATACGAAATTATACAGTTTATATATATGTATATCTTCTTCTTCTAAGTCATGCTTTAACAATCAATTAAAAATCAACTCTCTGAATGTCATCTATCTTCCTACACATTATACTTTCGAAAACCCTGAATGTCATCTACGTCTCATTGAGGGCTAACCTCTCAGCGACACATCCACTCTTCTCAATTCTAGCTAGAATTGTATCTTCATCTAATTTGATTTTTTAAATTAGAGCTCTCGAGGTGGTGACAATAGTGACACAACTAGAACAAGAAGAAGAGAGCAAAACATCTTCTCGAATCTAGAATCGTCTCTTTATCTAATTTGGTTTTTCAAATCAGAGTTCCAGGAGGTGGCGACAATGGTTGCGCAACTACAACAACAAGAAGAAGACGAAGAAGAAGAAGAGAGCAAAATATCTTATTGATTCTAAAATCATCTCTTTATCTAATAGAGTTTCAAGACCGGCACTGAAACCAAAAAAATCATTGACAAGAGAGAGAGAGAGAGAGAGAGAGAGAGAGAGAGAGAGAGAGAGAGAGAGAGAGAGAGATTTGAATCAATTCAAGATGACAGAGAGTGTGTCGTATGATCTATAGAGAAAATACTGATATTTTTATGAATATTTATTAAAATGTGTTAAACAAGAAAGATTTTATATTTGGACAAAAATGTGTGAAAATATTTTTAACAAATTGTTTTTTTTTTTTGTTTTGTAATTTTCTCTAATCCAAATCTCCAAGATATATTTTTTGGATAGGCTAGACCCCATGGTTGGGCTATCCAACTAGGTCGATCTGGGCCCTTGGTCCTAGAGGCCAATAGCCATTTAGTATTCCGAGCTAATAAATATGGAAAAAAAAATACAATTTTATATAGAAAAGTAATAAATATTATAAAAATTCTGTACACATAAAAAATATACAACTAAAAAAACTTAAATATCAAAAATATCAACATAGGTGTTCCAATATTCGTGAAAACGACAAGCAACAACGATGAGCTCATCGAGCAGCAGAGGCGACGGAGAGCGCCAGTAGTAGCAAAAGGTGAGTAGTAGTGAAGCAACATAGTAGTGTTTGCGGAGGAAAAAAACAACAATAGCCGCACCTATAGCAAAGGCTGGTCGGCAACACAACAACAACGACGGTAGCGCAAAAAATGAGGCTGTAAGGAAAATAACAACACAAGGGCAACACCAGCGCAAGCTACAACAGTGGAGGTGAGTTGTGGAGTAAGGAAACCAAGAAAAAAAAGATCAAAAAGAGAAAAAAGAAGAGTAAAAAAGGAATTTATCCTAGTAGTATACAAATGATATATTATATATATACAATTATTATCCGTATAATATCAATATATATATATATATATATATATATATATATATATATATATATATATAT
>JAJIYU010000634.1:0-46739 GCA_030144865.1 Tinospora cordifolia
TTTTTGACCATGATATCACATTTTGTGCATTAAAATATATTTTTTTCTTTCTAAAATCCCTTAAATTGATTTTTGATCCGTACTTGGATAACTAGGACATGCCAAATTTTTTATTCATCAATTCTGTGTAATATTCTAAGTAAAATTTCTATAAAATTTCTGAGATGTTACATGTACTGTATATGATCTATTGGGCTCTTGTGCTCACCCTACCTTTCCATTTCCAGTGATATTTGAAACGATGCCTGTTGTCGAACATACCCAAGAGATCTTACTAGTTAGCTACGAACCTCACTATGGAGGTTGTTTTGTGATACTTTCATCTGAGTACATGGTTTAGACTAGGCATATGGCCCTCCAAATTGATTTAAACTAATACTTCTCTTTATGGTTTAGATATCAGCCACATAGGCCATGTTTTAGAGATTTCATTTGGAAACTTTGTTTCATGTTTTATTTAGTTTCAATGTTGAAGTTAATGGTTCATTTATCTAATTATCCCTATATATTTCCATGGGTTACCTCTTGGTTTATTTAGAGAATTGATGAATCATTCATACATATTCTGGTGTGTCCAGAAGGCGTTTAATATGATTTGAATGTGAGAAAAACAACATCCCAGTTCTTGGTAGTGACACGTGTACTAATAATTAATGTAGAATGTGTGTGTTTCTCTATGCATGATCCCGAGGCGATCGACACGAAAAGACTAATAAGTGGGGCATTACAACTCGTGTATTTCATAATTCCATAGCTACAACCTTATTTTTGTTACTCCACAAACTTATATATGTACATGCACTTCAATTTTTTGCCCATTTATACATCCTATAGAATTAGGAAGCTCAACATTCATTAATAGTACTGTATTAGCTATATATATATATATATATTTGCTTTCTTTTAATACAAAACTCATGTAGTCCAATGAATGCATTTCCGCCTTGTTCACATCATCACACAAGGCATTTTTATCACCATGAGTGCACATAAATAGGTTCAAATGAAACATGCATGAAAGTTGATGTGCTTACAGATTGTTAAGGTTCATCACAAAAAAAAAAAATGTCTACAAAGGGTGTTTTAAATGCTTAGATCAGCCTTTAGGCTAAAAATCAAACAATGATGGCGTACTTTATTTTCATCCTAGAGTCATCCCTAAATAATATTCAAAACAGATTCGATTATTTCAGGAGTCTATGGGAAATTCTCTCCACTTGTGTCATGATTCCCACTCCTCACTTTCCTCAATTTTTGGATTCTCAATTCATCTAAGATTAAAGAACCCTTTCAAGGTCAAGTTTTCGACAAACTAAGCACACAGACTAGATAAATGTACCCTTAGTTCTTTATCTCATCACATTAGAGGAATTTTTAATCTCAGAGGTCACTCAGTGATAATATCAATTACATATGGCATGGATGTAACCTAAGTGACAAAAATATTCTCTACATGCTCATGTCATAACTCTAAATGCTTAGATATGTTATGATTTCTGCATGCCATGATAGAATTTCAATAATTAATATGTTACATGCCTATAAATATTCAGCACTACAATTCAAAAGTTTTCATTCATTATTTTCTTTTGTGCATATGTTTTAAAAGTACAGAGGAAATATAAAAAAAATATATAACCTAAACCTAAAGAACATTGGCCTCACTATACCCCCAAACTTAAACTATGTCTTGTCTTCAAGAGCATAACTTCATTGTATAACACGTAGACATATAGAAGAAAACATTGAAGCAATGTCAACTCGCACACAAGCTGCTCAGAACGCATGCAAATAGACTTAATAAAAAAAACAAGTTTGGTTTAACAATTAGTTGGGCATTAGTAGAAAAAAAAGACATATGATGACACCCCATAGACAATAAAGATTAGATATCATCCCAAAATAGCTCAACCTCTATGATATGTTCAAGATCATCATCATCGCCAGTACCATCATCATCGCGGTCATCTTCATCATCATTATCGTCCTATTGAGCTGGAGTTCAATTGTCACCTACATATGACATGTATGAACTCTAGAGGAGGCTTCATATGAGCCAGCTCTATGTGTGTAGCACCCCTATTCTTGGTCTTTTCATTTTCGTCACATGGGGTTCACGCAGGAGAAGCTTGCTCCATCTAAATTAATTATTAGTACATGTGTCATCGCCAAGAATTAGGATGTTACTTTTATTCACATTCAAATCATATTAAACACATTCTAGACGGATCAGATCTCATCTAAATCATTCATCAGTCTTTTGGACATACCAAGGGATACCCCATGGAAGTATATAGAGATAATCAAATAAGTAAGTCCTTAACTTCAATATTTAAGACTTAAGGAAACGTGAAACAAAACTTCCAAAAGAAACTACTAAACATGGCCTAAGCAGCCGAAGTCTAACCATAAACGAAATTAACAATTAAAAAAAGTTTAGAAGGCCATATACCTATCCTAAACAAACTACTCAAAACAAATAGAATTCTAATAATAACCTCGATTGTGAGGTTTGCAGCTACCATAGTAATCAGTAGTACACAAACGCATCAAAGATCACTTGAAATGGACAGGAGGGGTGAGCTTGAGAGCCTAGTGGATCATATATAGCATATCCATAGTATTATTTAAATCAAACACTGAACATAAAATAACTTCTGATACATTAGGCATGTCAAACATTGATTTGTTTATAAATTGTTAATCATACCAAAGGACCTAACCCATGTGTTCTCTCATCATAATCATATAAAACAGAAAGAGGAAAAATATAATATGTGCCAAATACCAATGGAATAGGGAAACACACCCATTACCTAACCCAAGAATGAGAGACATATCCATCACTCCATTTCCAAGAACAAGGGTCATACCTCTTTCATAGGAAACTAAGGACATACCCATCATTCCTTATCATGAGAACACCCACAATGATTCCACGTAGACCACTATAATGGTACAGGTTCAATTCTCAATTTTTCTTTGCTTGAATATCAACAAACATCTCATGACAAGCATGGTTATCATTTCATCATATATAACTCATCATTGAACAATAACTTAATCATATTGATCATATCATGGAAATATAAATAAATCAATAATCATCTCATGTTATAAAAGCTTGTAAGCACCGAGCATGGACATATAACTCATGTTATTCTAACATTCATACATTCATGCCATTCATAAATCATTCAAACAACACCCTAGCGTGCTTCTAGGCATTCAAGCAATGTAAACACACCACATGTTTAACATTAAAATTCAAATAATACTAGGGAGCAAGGTAATCACTTCCACTTGTCTAATAGTTCCCTTGGGCCCTTGCTTGTAGTTGTGTTAGGTTGTGTTTGTTTACTCTAGTTAGATCCTCTTATTTCAGTAATGCTTATTAAAATAGTGCCTTTTAATAAATAGTGTGTTTGGTAATATTATTTTTAAGTGTTTTTTTTAAATAATTTTTTTCTTAAAATTAAGAAAATACTTCTTAAATGATAAGTATTCTTTTAGTTTTTTTTAAATAAGTGGTGAACCATTTTTACGGTTAGTGGTTCATAGCTTACAAAAATAACATATATATTTTCAAAATGACCCAAATAACCTTTATCGTAGCTAACCACTTCGCGTAACTCACGTCATCTTCGTTCAGCTATCAAACTGCGCATAACTCTTAAATTCTTTGTTCGTTAAAAGTCTTGCGAAAAAGAGTTCTTTGCCAGTTGATCGTTTGCTTCTTCACACAGGTATTTCTCCTCTTTGATGTATATTTTTCTCTCAATTTCTGTCCATCTCTCTTTCTCGCTCTCACTCTCGCATCTTCTCCAGGTTTCTCTTTATTTCATCTTCTACCCTATAGGTATTCAATCTCTGATAAGCTAGTCATCTTCCTTACTCAAGTAAGGCTTCTCGATTTTTTTTCTCTCTCAGTCATTTCCTTCACACCCTATTGTTCTTCTATAATACCCTGGAAGTCTACGAGACGTCCACGTAGCTGATGTATGGTAAAAACTGAATAACAAACTCAATAAACGAGTTCAAATAGGCCAAAATGCCCGAAAACCATGTATTATAAGTATAAATAAGTGTAAAAGTGATGTCAATCCGAGTAACACAAGAAATGGCAAAGGAAAACACTAAATACCAGAAATTTCATTCTGGTGACCGCGGTCAGTCTAGAATGACCGTGGTTAGTGCATGAGGAACCTAGAACAGAGGAAAAAGCACACCATTCTGGTGACCGCGGTTAGTCCAATGGTGACCGCGATCATCAGAAACGAAAACAAGAGAAAACCAAAGAAAAAAAAAGAGGAAACCCTGATGACCGCGGTCCGCAAAAATGAAGACCGCGGTCATCATCATTCAAGCATAGATGACCGTGGTCCCCAAAATGAAAACCACGGTCATCATTCAAGAAAAGTGTTTGATGACCGCGGTCCATGAAAGGGAGACCGCGGTCATCAAATGGAAATAGAGAAAAAAAATGCGTTCTGGTGACTGCGGTCTGAGAATTTGTGACCGCGGTCATCATACAGAAAAACCCAGAAATGATTTGCATTTCGTTTTGTTGACCGCGGTAATCTCACGGTGACCGCGGTCATCCGTCATTTCTATATAAACGAAAGTTGCGCAGAAAACCCTAGATCTATCATTTCTTCACCGCAACTCATTGGTTTTCTTCTCTACTTCTCATCCAAGCTCGTTTGCTTTCGTTTCTAAGTGTTCTAAGGGTGGTTTGAGCCTCTTCAAACCAGTATCTACCGTATTCAAGCTCAGATCCGTCAAGAACAACATCAAAAAGGGTGGATTTGAGTTGTGCTAAGGTAAAATCTCGAGATCTCTTGAAATCTTGCATTTCTTAGCCTTCAAAACCGTTTTCTACAAGTAAAATTTATTTTCAATGAGTTGATGTATGTTTTAAACTAAAAGATCAAGCATTTGGTGTTGAGTACGTGTCGCCTCGCATTGTCGCGGTAATGCGAGATGCACTAATTTCCTTTGATTTTGTATTGATTTTGGTGCATTGGAACACATGTGCTTAGAACACGAACTTAGGATTTTAATTAGGCCAAGTATGCCTTAAACTCACCTAATTTGATTGTTTTAAAACCTATATAGATTGATAATTTGAGGCGTGCACGGCAAGGAACAAGGCACAAGTTTGAGGAGTACAAAAGTGGGTGTGATTTCCTTACTCCCTAGCCTTATCCAAATTTTGAATGCTTAACATGATGTTTGTTAGCTTAAGATATGATTAGAGGCATGCTAGCATTTATCTTGTTTGATCACGGTTGAGTTTGATTGGTGTATGTATCTTGATGCGTGGATGTTGTGCCATAACATGCTAGATAGAGGTTTCAATGAGATAAATTCGATGAATGGTTGATAGCATCTATTTTGATTTACTTGAAATGATATATTGATGATCATATATGACTTGGAATGACATAGCATCTATTTTGATTTACTTGAATTGATATATTGATGATTATATATGATTTGGAATGATATGTACTACTAAAGAACATTAAATTAAGATTAATGAATCCACGTACTGGCGCGATGACTGGCCTTGGAGCGTCATCGTGGGTGTCCCTACCCGATCTGACTGCGATAGTTGATTGAGTCTTCGGACGGAGAGTCAAGACAGACATCCATCCTTGGATCGTGGTCCCGAAGGTAATAGGCCAACAGGCATTACCCCAGATTCGCTCCAGGACCACAGAGGGGATACCGAGAGTCGTAGACTCTTTTGGTCTTAGATGACAACAGAACAAGAAATTGTGCGAAACGCCTAATGTAATGAAAGTGTTTGCATGTTTTGTATTCTGGTTTGCATAATGCTAGCGATGTGTAGGGATGATCCACTGGGCTTTCGAGCTCACCAAATTTTCTATTACAGGTGATCATTGACACTGCGGAAGTAGGCCAGCACACGGGCTGTTTTTGGGTAGTGACCTCGCTGGGAGGTTGTTACAGTTTTTGTTCAGTTCTATTTGAGTTTATTATCGTATCATTTGTATTTGAATTAACGGGGCACATGCCTCTCTGATTTTGAACTGTTTCATATGAGAGTTGAGGATTTTGGAACTTAGGCCCAATGGGTCATGTTTTATTTTCATATCATGTTTTGGAAATGAATTTGAAATGTGATTCCGCTGCAAAGTATTTTATTTGGCCAAATATGAAATCACTATGGATTTATGAACGAGTTGGATTCCGCTGCATGTATTTTAAATGAATTTCATGTCTACTGAAAGAAATCATTACTTTGATGGCCATTGTATATTTTAAACTTCACATCATCACTTATTTAATAGAAAGATAAGAAGCTGAGACTGAGAAAGAAAGAAACCGAACCACGGGGCCTCCGGCTCTCGGCGAACGAACGAACGAACGAACGAACGGGCGCGCGCCCTCTCTGCGCGTGGCTCAAGCGATGGATCGTCGCAACAGAGACAGAGACAGAAACAGAAAATCAGGAGCCGGGGTGTCACATCTTCAGTTGGTATAGATTTTGCATTGATGAAAATCAAGTTGAAGAAGATGACTTAATCTGCTATAAATATTCAATTTGTGTGCAGAAATTAAGTTGTTGCTTGATTTGGTTTGTTAGGGATTGAGATTTGAATTCAAATCTTGTGCAAAAATCATCTCATGCAACAACTGTTGTTCGTCGGGCATTTGTCTTCTTCATGAAAGTATTTCTCCTCTTTGATGTATCTTTTTATCTTTGTTTCTGTTTATCTTTCTTCCTCATTCTCATTCTCGCTCTCGCTCTCGTTATTGTTCTCACTCTCATCATCTTCTTCAGGTCCCTCACTATTTCATCTTTTACCCTACAAGTATTCAATCTCGGATAAGCTAGTCATTGTCCTCACTCAGATAAGGATTCTCTAGTTTTTTCTCTCTTTGTTATTTTCTTCACACCCTATTTTTCTTCAGTTGGTACAGATTTTGCAATGACGAAAATCATGTTGAAAAAGATGACTTAATCTACCATTAATATTCAATTTGTGTGTAGAAATCAAGTTGTTGCTTGATTTGGTTTGTTAGGGATCGAGATTTGAATTCAAATCCTATGCAAGAATCATCTCGTGTAACAATTGCTATTCGTCGGATGTTCCTCTTCTTCATGTAGATAAGCTTTCCTACATGAAGAATTCTTTATCATTATATAAACTTCACGCAGGAAAGTCAATGGTCTGAATATTCATGTAGCATGAGAGACTCCAAGAAATTTTTTTTTCTTAGAGCACCAGCTAACCAAACAATCTTTCTGTGGTATGCTACTTGAATTATTAGATGTCAATCAAGATTCTTAGCTGTAAAAGGGGAATAAGGGCATTTTAACCTCAAATTGCCATCTATTCTTAGTTCCCTGATAGAAAAATAGTTGTGCTTCATGTGAGATTTTGGTGCAACCATAATAAAAATAGAAGCTTATAGATTTTAGTATATGATTGATTTGAAAAATAATGTATCTTGAAGTCATGGATGTTTTATGTTTATTTTCTTTGACACTTTTTATTAACAACAATTTATATTCTTACTTAGTTTGCTGAAAACAATTTATATTCTTACTATATCTCACTAACTCTGTATAAATCTTATGCGAATGTTGGTTGCTATTTTGTAGTTGTTAAAGCTCTGGGATAGTTGATGTTGAATGTGGACTTGTTGTTAGCACTTCATTGTGACTAATATGGTATAGTCTTATCTGAAAACTATTACATCATCTATATATAGAAAGAATTATGTAAATCTCTATTCCTCATTTACATTTATGCTGCCTTAGAATCAAATTTTTGTGTGGATACAAGTGTGTGCTACTTTAACATTAATATATTTCTGAAATGAAAGTCTGCCAATTCTTATATAAAGTACCAGTTTCACTAGCTGCTATATACTATTTTCTATTATTTTTAGGCATGAATTGCAGTTTTTCCTTTCTTGTTGCAAGAAAATGCCTTCTTGATGTTCTCCCACAACAACACAACTTGAAGATTTTGCTAAGATAAGTTAGTGAAACAATATAAAACTATATATAAGTGTCCAATTTTATAGTGTGGTTGAAAAAATAGAAGACAAATGTTAGATCCTCATTACTGAGGAATGCATTCTAGTGGAAAATCATGGAGGATTTTTTTTTTTGTGTTTTTTTAGAGTTTTAATATTTATTACAAGAATATTTATAGACACGAAAATCAGATATAATGACTAGTAAAAACAAACGAGAAACAATTACTTGTTATCTATTTTATAACATTGCATGAGTTGCACCCACATCCACTACGTATAAAATATAAGGTAATTCTTGCTATCTTAGTGTGTATACTTCCCAAAATCATTTTCCATCTCCCCATGATTTTTTTTTCTTGAGAAAAAATAAGAACGTTTTATTTATTATGCAACCACTATAAATTAAGGTTTACAAAGTCTATGCCCAAGAACTTGATAGAAGGATGACATTCTCCAATAATTGGTTGTTGTCTTTTGTCCTATTGTTGAAAAGCTTGTTATTCCGGTTAAGCCATAACCTTTACATCATTCATTTAGATTTTCATCGTTTAGTTTCTTGAAGATTTTGCAATTTTTTATTCATTTGATTAACACTTGTAGGTTTATCAAGTACTAATTTATTTATTTATTAGAATTCTGTGGATGAGAGCAACAGTTCAAATAAGAAAAAATCGAACAAGACCACAAAATAATATGGAAACAAGGCTATGCGAGCTAATTGGACAAGTTCAAATTGGAAAGTATTTCTTTATTTATGTATTGAACAAGTTATTGTTGGAAGCCATGTTAAAACTTATCACGAAGAGCATGACCTAAAGTAATTAAAGAATTTGAGAAGAAGACAGGATTATCATGTAACTAGTGGATACTCAGAAACAAATGGGATCTATTGAAAAACAATAGAATGCGTGGAGTAAATTGATATCCCTAATAGGTATTGGGTGTGATCCAATCGACCAGTGAGTGATAATAGATCACGATCGTTGGGATGAATATCTTAAGGTATAATTCTGTTATAGTACGTTTTAATAATTGAATAAGTATTTATGCAGTGTTATTAATTTGTTTTGTTAAATTTAGGTCAATCCAGATGTAGTAAAGTTTAGGCATGAAACATTAATGTTTGCTACTAGCTTGAACTATTATTTGGCGGGACATCTGCAACTAGAAAAGATCTTTGGATTCAAGATGGCTTTATTCCATTTCAGATGATATTAGAAGATGTTGTGGATGTTGATAGGGATGGGATTGATATTGACTTATCAAATATAGAAGGTGCAACATAAACTAATTCATCGATACATAACATCTCAATGGGTACATGTAGTGAGAAAATGATTATACTGGTCATAGAAGTTCGACAAAAGCGTCCTCATCTTTCAAAAAATAAGTATGAGACTAAGACAATTATTGAAAAAGGTTTGGTTAAAGTTTTTGAAAAAATATTATCAAAAGAAACATCCACTAGTAGAATCCCTGCAATTGTTGAGTGCAAGGAAGCAAATTATTTGATTTTGCTCTAAAAAGTTTTATGAAAGAAAGTCTCAGAGAGGTGTGGATGTCACAAGAGGGTCATCTATACAACCAAATTGCATTCTTGGAATCACTTCTGGAGGATGAAAAAAATCTAGTGAATGATGCAATTATTTTATTAGGTGTTACGTGTTAGGTGTTGTTTTCTGTTTAATTTTTTTTTTTTTGACAATATTAGTTATAAATTTTACATATTTGAATTTCATCTTAAATCTTTTGGATGATTCTTGCTTGACTATTTAACTAAAAAGTTTAATTGTATGCAATAATAATAGTGTTGATGAATGTTATTTAAATGAAAATTTTTATTGATACCTTTGGATGAAAGTTATTTAAATAAAAAATTTCATTGATTTGTTTGGATGAATGTTATCTAAATGAAAAGTTTTATTGATTTATTTGATGTATTCAAAAGTGAGATATGAATCTAAATAAATGTTTTATGCTTCATTTTTCAGCAAAATGGAACAAAAATATTGGTGGCTTTTTATTATAATTTTATTAGACCTGAAGAAGCACAAAAGTTGAAGATTTTATTCAACAAAGCAACCTTGTAAAATTTCAACTTTATCTAGGCATCAATTTATAAGTGACTTATTAAATGGACATCCAAGAATATGTCAAGAGTTATTACAAATGAAAAAAATATTTTTTTTATGAATTTGCTTATTATTCAAAGAGAAAGGTTGGCTAAATGATAGAAGATACTTGTGCGTTGAGGAGCAAATTGACATCTGTCTCATGACAATTGGTCATAATGCAAGAAGTGGGATGTTACAAGATAGGTTTCAACGATTAGGTGAAGGTACACATCGTTATTTTCATAAAGTGTTAATAGCAATGTTAAAATTTGCAAGTGAAATTATAAAACCACCTCAATCTCTTGAACAAGTTCCCAACGAGATTTTAAGAAATCCATTGTTTTATCCTTATTTTAAGGTATAGTTTATTTGAATTATTAATTTTATTACTAAACAAATATTATATCATTTTTTATATTATTTCTTATTATATTTTGATTGTATAGGATTGTATTGGAGAAATAGATGGGAGCCACATCAATGCAATAATATCTACTGGTGAACAAATTCCATATTAAAGGAAGAAAGAAAGAGTGCACTCAAAATGTTATGGCTATTTGTGCATTTGACATGACATTAACCTATGTTTTTGTTGTGTGGAAAGGAATTTCCCATGACTCAAGAATTTTTATGAATATAATTCGAGATCCAAGTAAGAAATTTCCATATCTTCCTTCAGGTACCAATATAACGTTAACACATAATTTTTTTAATTTTAAAATGTGGATAAAAGAAAATTGCTTTTAATATTTTTAGGTAAATATTATGTTGTTAATGTCAGATACCCATCAATGCGAGGTTATCTTCCACCGTACAAAAGCATTCACTATTGGTTACCAAACTATCATCATGGTGTTCGAGCTTGCACCAAAAAAGGAGTTTTCAGTTATACTCACTCATCATTGAGAAAGGTAATTGAGTGATCCTTTGGAGTTTTAAAGGCCCGATTTCCTATTAAAAAAATGGCACCATACTCATTTCCAGTACAACAAAGTATAAAGTGCGCTTCGATGGCTGTACAAAATTTTATTCGAAAAGAAGCTATCGTGTGCACTCAAAATGTTATTCACATCATTAATGATTTATCAATAATAATTATTTTGATTATTTTATTATGCTTGAATATAACTATTTTTATTGATAATTCTTATTAAAATATTTGTTTGAATAAGTAATTATCAAAAGAATAAAATCAATTATATTTTCTGACAAACACGTTATGATCTCATGTTATAAATAAATTGTAAAAATTATGTTAACATTCAAATTTCCCAAAAATATTTAGTTGTAAAAGTATATGATCTCTTTTATGGTACAATTAAATCTCTTAACAAATTTTTAATATAAAAATAATATTTTCGTATAAATGACATAAATTACCCTTTCAATAAGAGAAAATAAGAATATGTAAAAGTTGTTTATCAAAGAGTCTACTTTTAATTAAGAATTTTAGGTTATTACCATCAAACACTTAGTTTTAAATAAGCTCTTATTTAATAAGCTCTGCTACAAAATGTCTTAAAAAATGAGTATTAAATATTTAAGGAGTTACTGAACATGCCCTTAGCCTTGGATCTTCAACCTTCTTGTTGTTAGTGCCTTCTTCCTTTGTTCGCCTCCAAAGAGTTTTTAGAATGATTTCTAGTACTCTATTTCCTTGACTCATAATGACTTGAATGACTTTATATTGACTTGAATGATTTTGTATTAACTTCATAATGACTTCAATGACTTTGTATTGACCTAAATAACTTTTCATTGACTTGAATGACTTTGTGTTGACTTTATAACTACTTTACGATGACTCTACATTGACTCTATATTTCTCTATGTTGACTCTATAACTTCATAGTTGACTTCATAACAAGCATATTGACTTAATAAATGACTTTGTATTAACTTTATAATAACTTTCTAACGACTCTACATTGACTTCACAAATCTCTCTGTTGACTCCATAATAACTTTAGTTGACTTTTTAATGACTTGTAAATAAGCACATTAACTTCGTAAATGACTTCATAATTAACTTTGCGTTGACTTTACATTGACTCCACATTGACTTTATATTTATTTGATGTTTCTTCCATAATTAACTTCACATTGACTCCACAATGACATCATAATTGACTTCACTTTGACTTCACATTCAATCCACATTGACTTAATATTTATTTAATGTTTCTTTTATAATTGACTTTACGTTGACTCCATAATGACTTCATAAATGACTTCACATTAACTTCAATTATTTGAAGTTTCTTTTACATTTGACTTCAACTGACTCTGTAACGCACATAATTGACTCCACATTGTTAGAGACGTCTGCTCTTAGATAAAATGACCATTTTCCCTCTAATGAAAAAATTACCATTTTACCCTTGGCTTGTCCAAATAACTTTCTGTACTTAAGATCATTCAATGTTTCACATAATGTTGTTGTATAGTTCTTTTTCATATGAATTGACTATTTACCCTAGGTGGTCAAATTACCATTTTTCCTTTAGGGTGTTTAATGTGCTTAGCACTTCTATGAACTCATTTATGATCTCGTATATTCTTATTCTTAAAAATTTAAAAATTTATCAAGGTAGTACAAGTTGACTGCAAATAGGCATTCAGTAAGGTATGCCATCCTCTAGAAAATCTTCTCATCTTGATCATATACTCCCAAGCTGGAAGTTGTTGTTGCAGGGACGCTCGTTTGCCTCCTCCTGTTCACTGGATAGTGGTAAGCATCTTAACTTTGATGTGATCCTTCATCCTAAAAGTGTGTGTTAGTTGCATAGTAAAATAACATTATGATAGGTTAAAGGTTGTATTTTAGGAGCAATAGAGTAGAATAGAAGTTAAAATTGCATAAATTAGTTATCATTGCATGTAATCATAAATTTGCATTGTTTAATGGCTTTTAAACCTTGATTTGATGAATTTTGTTATTCTTTTATAAGAAATGATGTCTCAGAAAGAAGTTGAGTGTTTTGCAGGTTTTAGATTGAAGCAGTGAGCAAAAGGAGGTGATTCAAGAAGGAAAATCATGAGAAGAACACCAGAAGACCGCAGTCCATTAACCGAAGACCGCAGTAGCAAAAGAAAAGCCAAATCAGAACACTGTGTACTGGAGACCGCGGTCCATAACCTGGTGACCGCGGTCACCAGAACAGCACAAGTACACAACATTCTGGTGACCGCAGTCATCAATACAGTGACCGCGGTCACCAAAACAAATTTTGCACAGAAACAGGCAGACTGCGGTCCAGAGACTGAGCAGTTCTTTTTGGGTTTTGTACAGAATTACTGACCGCAGTCATGGACCATGGTCACTCACTTAAATTGCGTGAATTTTGTATTTTTTAGGGTTAATTGAGTGCGGCTATAAAAGGAAAAAGTGTGATCAACAGAGGGGGATACCCAATTAGGAAAGAAACGAAAGAAGCTGAAGAAACAGAGTCTTGTGAAGAAGTTATAGGAGTTTTCATTATCAATTTGAATATGGATGATTTCTATTCTTTTCTTTATGTGATGAATCTTTCTTTAATGTCTAGCTAATCATTCTACTGTTTGGGTAGTAGACACCAATGTATGAACTATGATTTTCATTATTTTCAATGGTTTATTTGCACTTTACTTTATTAGTTTATGCTTAATGTTGTATGTTTACTGGCCATAGGCATAGAGAATCCAAGATCATCGAACCATCTCGGGAGAGAGGTTTTGTGAGAGGTTATAACAGTAAAGTTCTAGATCAAGCCATTGATCGGAAGGTTGTGGCTGGATCTATGAGATATAGCATAGGAATCGTTGTTTGAAACCACTTGATTGGTGATTGAACACCTCGGAAGAGGGTATCGAGAAACAATAGCAGTGCATGATTAGAACACCTAGGGATAGGGTCCTAATTACAAATGCAGTAATCAAAGTGCTAATATATCATCATCTTAAATTAAATCACAGAACATACAAAGGAGTTTACTAACCCAAATAGTCCTTCTTCATATTGTCACCAAATCAAATTACTTTCAGTTCTACTGTTTTTAAGGAATTTGAGTTTAGCTTACACAATTTCTTATAAACTTGAATTGAACATCTTGATAAAACTAAAACCAACGTCAGATTGGGCTTTAACGTACACAAACAAGTGCTTTTCCCTGAGGACGATATCCGGTCTTACCGTATTACTACTACGATCCCGTTCACTTGCGGGATTGCTAACAAGTTTTTGGCGCCGTTGCCGGGGAAAATACGGTGTTAGTGTTGTTAGAACCAGTTGAATTTTGTTTGGTCTTAGTCAAGACAGAATTTTATTTCATTATAGTTTTTTTTAATTGAATAATTTTGTAAAAATTGCATTGAATACACTTGATCTGTGTGTTTGTTGAGCTTCAGGTTGCATGAGTAAACGCCCGGTTGATTCTAACGATCCACATTTGCGGAAAACCATTAATCAAATCAGATCAGAGGCTCAAAGGCAAACAACAACAATGGCTAATAGTGGATGCTCTGGTGTGGGAAATAATAGAGATGAACAGCATCGTGAGGCACCATTGAGAGATTTCTTCAAACCAGTGTTGAATAATAATTACTCAGGCATAGCAAGGACTCCTATTAATGCAAATACTTTCGAGCTGAAACCATCTCTAATCACAATGGTGCAGCAGCAACAGTTTGGAGGGTCGGCTCTTGAAGATCCTATGGCTCACCTCAATTCATTCATGGAGATATGTGACACTGTAAAGATCCATGGGGTAACAGAAGATCAGTTGAAAAAAAAGGTTGTTTCCGTTTTCTCTAAGAGACAAAGCTCGTAGTTGGTTGCAAACATTGCTCCCGGGTAGTATCACCACTTGGGAAGAAATGGGCAAGAAATTTCTGCAAAAGTATTTCACACCTGCAAAAGTACATCAATTGCGGGGTGAGATCGGTTCATTTAAGCAATCAGAGTTTGAGTCATTGTACGAAGCTTGGGAGAGATTTAAAGATCTATTGAGGCGATGTCCACAGCACGGATACCTACCTTGGCTCCAAATTCAGATGTTTTATAGTGGACTTACACCACCAACAAGAGCTCTAGTAGATTCTGCAGCTGGAGGTTCTTTAATGGGGAAGTCTACTACGGAGGCCACACAATTAATTGAAGACATGGCAGCAAATGCTTATGGTCATGGCACTGAAAGAGGCACAATCAAAAGAGTTGGCATTCATGAAGTTGATGACATCAGTGCATTGCATGCTCAAATAGCAGCAATGACTCATAGACTAAATTTGGTAGAAGAGAAGAACAATGGTGGACAATTTCAGAACCAGCATATTCAGCAAGTACAGTCCATTTCGGATGCGGGGAAGGCATCATATTCTGGAGAGGCTTCCATTGAACAGATGCATGCTATGAACAGGTTTAATGGTTACCAAAGACAAGCTGGGGGGTATAACAATGTTCCCAAATACTATCATCCTGGAGTGCAATGGGAAAAGAGTGAGCCCCAGCTGAAGATGAAAGATCATATTGCAATAAAGATGCTAACTGACACTCCTGCCAAGAGGCGCCGTGCCCCTACTGAGCCTGAGAGACCATTGTCAGTCCCGTCACCCTCTGCTCCTACACATCCTGCTAGTGCTCCACTACCATTCTCTACTGCTGGTGGATCGTCATCCTCTAGCACACCATCTGAGGAGCATCGTACATTGCATTTGCTGACATACATGACAGAATGGATGCTTAGGAAGGACCCAGAGATGGTTGCTGCATTCCCACCACCCCCTTGTTTTGTTCCATATTCCGAGCCTATGGATGCTGCTGCTGCTGCTGATGATGATGATGATGCAGATGGTGGTGATCATTTTCATGATTTTATCACGGAGGAGGAGATGTTCGATGTAGATCTTTGAGCACCGCAGCTGAATGTTTATTTTCATTTTCTTGCTTCTGTTGATTGTTTACACTACTGAACACTCTTGATTTTCAGTTTTTTTTTTCTGGTTTGCTTCTATTTCTGCAAAACGTTTAACATCTTGTTTTAACTGAACCATGTGGCTCATCTTGTTGTTTTCAATCCCAGACTAATGTTTCTTTTTGGCTTTCTGTGAATGCATGTGTAACACGTTGCCACGTCCATGTTTCAAAATCTATGTGCACTTGAGGACAAGACACAGAATTAGTTTGGGGGTGTGTGCGCAATATTCTTCGCATTCTTCTTCAACTGCAAGCTGAAAGTTCAAGGTTTAAGGTTCAAGTCAATTTTGTTTTACAGATTTTAGTTTCATTTTTATACTAAATTGAGTAGTTCATAGCATATAGAACTAGAATCATTTATTTAGGGTAAATGCATAGGCATATTAGTTAGGACATGAGCATAAAGGTGTCAATTAGGTAAAAATCATGCCATATGTCTAAAATTTTTGTTTTTCACTGAGTAACCAATGAAATGGAAAATTCCTCTAGGGTGATGAGACAAAGAATTAGTGCACTTTCAACCAGTTTGTGTGTTTGGTTTGTCTGAAATTTGACCCTGACAGATCTTTGTACTCTTAGGTGGACTGAGACTCTGAAAACTGAGAAAGTGAGGAGTAGAAATCAAGACATAAGCAGAAGGAATTTTTCATAGATTCTTGAAATAATCAAATTTGTCTTGATAGCTACTCAGGAATGACAATAGGAGGGAAATGAAGTAGGCCATTATTGTTTGAGTCATAGCCTAAAGGCCAGTCCCAGCATTTATAATCCTTTGTAACCAATTTTGTGCCTTATAGCCTATTTTCTTGTTATGAACCTAAACATTATATATAAACACTTTATCCTTTTATGAATATCTTAGTTAGACCTATTTGTGTGCACTCATGGTTTTAATATTGCCTATTTTGATTATGTGAAAGAAGAAGGGGATGCTAATATTGAAATACATATATTTTTAGTTTTTGTTTCAGCTTTGATTTTGTAAAAAAAAAAGAATAAAGAAAAAAAAGGAAAAAAAAGGAGGAAAAAAAGAGTTACATTTATTTGTTTAGTATTTTAGTATCTTCAATGATAGTTGAACTTTTGACTTTTGTATGAGTGTACATATGAGTACAATTTGGAGTGTATGTACTGAAAGAAGTTTGGGGGAGCTATGAAAACATGGTTGTGAGCATGAATGAGAAAAACAAAGGTTTGAAAAGAAAGGATCAAGTTATATTGAAAAAAAAATCAAACAAAATAGGTTAGTATTATTGCTATGAGTGTACACCTGAGTCAATTTTAAATCCTTTCTACACTTGTACCTTTAGCCAGGCCACGTTACAACCTAAGAGAAAGACCACTAATCCTGACTATAGTTTGACTTGAGTAGAAGAAGGATAGACGAGAAAGTTGAGAGGATCTGTGTACTTAGGTATTAGGAAATGACTTCTACAAATGAAATTGTGCCTGCAAATCGCTTTCTATGTCTAAGAGGATTGAGATGCTGACTGACGATAGAGTGAAGTTAGGGAAGAACAGATGATGAACTGAAAATCTAGACAAAATGAATGTACCTAAGGGAGTGTTGATGAGTCATGAACTTTAGGAGTGGACTGTTGAGGTTACAATGATGATGAAAAACAATTTAAAAATTTATATGGCATGTCATGTTAGTTTTAGGATAGAGTCATTGTTCGAGGACGAACAAAAGTGTAAGTTTGGGGGTATTTTCTTAGTTGCGTAGCAAACTAACATTATAATAGGTTAAAGGTTGCATTTTAGGAGCAATAGAGTAGAATAGAAGTTAAAATTGCATAAATTATTTATCATTGCATGTAATCATAGATTTGCATTCTTTAATGGCTTTTAAACCTTGATTTGATGAATTTTTTTTATTCTTTTATAAGAAATGATGTCTGGGAAAGAAGGAAAATCATGAGAAGAACACCAGAAGACCGCAATCCATCAACCGAAGACCGCAATAGCAAAAGAGAAGCCAAATCAGAACATTGTGTACTGGAAACCGCGGTCCATAACTTGGTGACCGCGGTCAACAGAACAGATTTTGCACAGAAACAGGTAGACCGCGATCCAGAGATTGAGCAGTTCTTTCTGGGTTTTGTACAGAATCACTGACCGCGGTCACTCACTTAAATTGCGCGAATTTCGTATTTTTTAGGGTTAATTGAGTGCGGGTATAAAAGGAAAAAGTGTGATCAACAGAGGGGGATACCCAATTAGGAAAGAAACGAAGGAGGCTGAAGAAACAGAGTCTTGTGAAGAAGTTATAGGAGTTTTCATTATCAATTTGAGTATGGATGATTTCTATTCTTTTCTTTATGTGATGAATCCTTTTTTAATGTCTAGCTAATTCATTCTACTGTTTGAGTAGTAGACACCAATGTATGAACTGTGATTTTCATTATTTTCAATGGTTTATTTGCACTTTACTTTATTAGTTTATGTTTAATGTTGTATGCTTACTGGCCATAGGCATAGAGAATCCAAGATCATCGAACCATCTCGGGAGAGAGGTTTTGTGAGAGGTTATAGCAGTAAACTTCTAGATCAAGCCATTGATTGGAAGGTTGTGGCTGGATCTATGAGATATAGCATAGGAATCGTTGTTTGAAACCATGGGATTGGTGATTGAACACCTCGGAAGAGGGTATCGAGAAACAATAGCAGTGCATGATTAGAACACCTAGGGATAGGGTCCTAATTACAAATGCAGTAATCAAAGTGCTAATATATCATCATCTTAAATTAAATCACAGAACATACAAAGGAGTTTACTAACCCAAACAATCCTTCTTCTTATTGTCACCAAATCAAATTACTTTCAGTTCTACTATTTTTAAGGAATTTGAGTTTAGCTTACACAATTGCTTATAAACTTGAATTGAACATCTCGATAAAACTAAAACCAACGTCAGATTGGGCTTTAATGTAAACAAACAAGTGTTTTTCCCTGAGGACGATATCCGGTCTTACCGGCATTACTACTACGATCCTGTTCACTTGCGGGATTGCTAACAGTGCGCTCACCAGATGGCCATGTAACACCCACCCTCTTACATAGAGTTGTAATGACAGTGGGATGGGACACGTAATACCCTAAAATTTTGTACTAAGTGAGAGGAAATGATAAATGAAACCCTATTTATTTGTAGAATTAGTTAGAAAGTTAAATTTTTTTCAAAAACCTCTCGGGGGTGTAAAATTTAAGAAAAAGGGACGAAATGAAATGAAGTGACTACTGAAATGGTTTAGGCACCCAAAATTCATTTCATTTGCACAATTAGGAGTCTATTTACATGGTATACATCAAGGGAATCTAAATTAGGAAAGAAAATGAGGAAAAGCGTAGCCAATTGAAAGATATTAATTTTTATTAAATTTATGTAAACCCAAAAGTATTAAAATCCTAGACAAATGAAAGATAAGAATTTATTTTAAATTCATGTAGAGCCAAAAAGGTGTGATCACCCTAAGCATGTGCACATACACGAAAGTCCCACCTTGTTTAGAAACCTTAAAAGAATGATCTCATGCACATGCAACAAATTGTCATTTGCACCCAAGCTATATGCTCACTAAAATGTCTCAAATTATGAAACCCTAGCCGTTTTAGAAATGTGTTCATGTCGTGATCATTTACACCCTAGTTTCATGCACCCTTGACATGTGAATAGGAATCTAGCCCATATTAGAAAGTTGCCTAAGCATCTTTGCAACACTAAAAAGATAGATAATCCAATAATAGAAATTTTTTATGAGCTCAATTAGAAATAGTATCTCATGTTGATTCAAGAGTTTAAATTGGAAGTTTGGGACCATGATGATTTGTCCATGAAATTTAGATCATGTACACTCCAGCCACCAAGCTCAACGTCCAAAGAATAGAAATAAGAAAGATTCCATGATCACAAACTCTCACACTCATAATGCCAAGATAAGAAGTTACCCCAAATTAGAAGGTTGCCATTTGCACCAAATCTTGACACCACAAAAGAATCTAACACACTTAGAAAAGTTTCCTCACACATAAAATGACTTGATTTACTTGCTGATTTGTTCGCACCACCCTAAGAAACAAATCAAAGTGTGGACCCTAGTACACACATGGCATGACGTTCCTAAAAAATGGGAGTTTCCCTATTTTTGTGACTTGACGCCCGAAGTATGGATAACCTAGGAACAAATATTGATACACTTGCTAAATTAAGATAAGAAATTACTATGATCCATTAGGGACTTCCCAAATCATATTAGAAACATTCTAAATCCCTTTTGTTCTCACACATAGATAGGGAATCAAATGAGGATCACATAGGCAATCAGAGAGGACACTTGCTAGCCACTGTCCTACTAGAGCACAAACACTAGCCCCTCAGCAACAGCCACACATAGGCAGAGTAGTTGTCCATAGCAAAGACAACAGCCATAGTCCCAGCCAGAACAAAGAAATTAGACCTGACTGTATGTCGTAGGCACTCAGATTGATCCCACTCTAGTAGTGGAAGGTACGTTTCTTTTGTTTGGCGTCGTTGTGTATGGTTTTGTTTGATTCAGGTGCCACTAAATCCTTCATTTTTGATCTGTTGTCAGTGACATTAGATGTAGCCACACCCATCGGGGCTACAGTGAGTTCGAGGAGATATTATAGATGTAACCTTAGATTTGGGGACAAGCTGTGAAAGGGTTGGGTATGGACTAGTCTCTATGCACTCCATTTCCATTGGTATGATGTGATATTATGTATGGACTAGTTGACCCAGTACCAAGCACATATCAACCATCAGACACGAAGAGTGGCCGTGAATTTACCATCTAGCAAAGTACTAAAGATAAGTGGAGACATGTAAAGATTGCAAAGGAGTACTATGTTAGCCATGTTATACTATATAAAATAAAAAGAGGACTTTAGACAATTGTTAGAAGTGATTGCCGAAAAGCCTAAGGAAATACAAGAGATACCTGTTGTACATGAATATATAGATTTATTCTGCAAATGATCTACTTGGACTCCCACCACAAAAACAAGTGGAGTTCAAGACTGAATTGCATCCAAACACTAATCCCATAGCCATTTCACCCTACAGAATGGCACCAGTGGAACCAATTGAGCTGAAGACACAATTAGATGAGCTTCGCAAGAAGGGATTTACTAAACCCAACGAGTCGCATGGAGAGCTCCAGTTTCCTAGGTTTTGCTGGATATTACTACCAGTTCATCCAAGATTTTTCAAAACTGCTGGACCAATGACCAAGTTAACTAGAAAGGGAGATAAATTCATTTGGAATGATAAATTTTAAAAATTACTTCACAAACTAAAGAAAAAGTTAACTTCGGCACTTGTCCTAACCATGCCTACTCGTGATGTGAGGTAAACCCTATACACCGATGCTTCGTTGATTGGATTAGGCACGATGTTTAATCTAGAGGGAAAGGTAGTAGCTTATGCTTTAAGGCAATTGAAGACCCGTGAATAGAATTACCCTACCCATGATCTAGAGTTGGTAGTGATTGTGTTTGCACTAAAGATCTAGAATCTCTATGGGGAGAGTTTTGATCTATTTTTAGATCATAAGAGCCTAAAATATGATTATACCTAGAAGGAATTCAACTAGAGGTAGCGAAAGGCAGGTAAAATTTTTAAAAGACTATGAGTTTTAGCTGCACTACCATCTTGGCAAGGCCAATGTGGTGGCCAATGCACTTAGTAGAAAACTTAATAAGAAGGATGAGGAAAGAGGGCAGATGTACCAATTGATTAGTGAGTATAACTTGGGTACTGCTTCAGATGAAAAACAAATGTATTTATGTGCTATGACTTGCCAATCGGATCTCTTACACCAAATTAGAGATGAGCAAAAAGTGACAAGTGGATTGTTGATCTTACTGAGAGTGTGAATCAAGGTAAGCACACTGACGTCAGAATTGATGTAGAAGGCATATTGAGGCCTGGAAATAGAACCTGTGTGCTAGGTAGTGGGCAAAATAGAAGAATCATCCTGGAGGAAGCTCATCAAAAAAGTATACAATGCATCTAGAGGTGAAAAGATGGACCAAAATGTCAAAAAGACGTATTGGTGGAGAGATATGAAAAGGGTCATAGCTAATATGTTTCTAGGTGGTTGACATGTCAAGAAGTAAAGGTCGAGCACAGAAAACCTTCAGGGATGTTGCAACCTCTTCCTATATTAGAATGGAAATGGGATAATATCGTAATGTACTTTGTTAGCGGCCTGCCAAGGAATCAGAAAGGGGAAGATGTCGTATGGGTATTTGTCGATTGGCTGACGAAGGTAGCCCATTTCCTACCTATTCGATCAATAAACACAATTGGAAAACTCAAAGAACTATACGTTAGAGAAATTGTAAGACTGCATGGTGTTCCCAGGGCTATTGTGTCAGATAGAGATGCTAGGTTCACGTCCCAATTTTGGCAAACCTACAGAAAGAGCTAGGAAGTTGGCTCACCTTAAGCACTGCGATCCATTCTCAAACTAATGGGATTTGAAAGGGTCATTTAAATATTAGAAGATATGCTAAGAGCTTGTGTCCATGATTTCAAGGGCAATTGCAACAAGTACTTACATTAAGTACAGTTCATCTATAATAACAGTTATCAGGCGAGCACAGGGATGGCTCGATATGAAGCGCTCTATAGCATACACTGTACATCACCATCTTGTTGGGCGGACTTTGAGGATCAGGTTCTCAGAAGACCAAAGTTAGTAGAAGAGATGAACACTCAGGTGAAGAAGATTTCGAAGAGGCTAGTTATAGGTCAAAGTAGGCAAAAAAGCTATGCAAACAAAAGAAGAAGACCGTTAGAATTCCAATCAGGTGACAAAGTCTTTTTGAAGATTAGTCCACAAAAGGGGATTAGATAGTTTGGAATAAAGGGGAAGCTAGCACTAAGATTCATTGGTCTATTCGAGATACTCAAGCAGGTTTGTGAATGCGCCTATGAGCTGGACTTGTCAAAATGTATGTCCTTGATCCATCATGTATTCCATGTGTCGATGTTGGGAAAGTATGAGCCAGACTCATCTCATGTCATACACTGGGAGGATATCATACTTAAAGACAATGTAACTTACGAAGAACTAGCAATTAAAATATTAGACCGTAAGGTGCAAAATCTTATGAACAAGGACATTTCGTTGGTCAAGGTGTTGTAGAGACATCATAATTTGGAAGAGGCTACTTAGGAATTGGAGAGCGAGACATGAACGAAGTACCCAATTTTCTTCACTAGGAATACCTAACATGATAACATCATGCAGGTACCTATTCTTTTAAATTTTGAGGACAAATATTTTAAGGGGGTTGGTTGTAATACCCAAAAAAATTTATAATGCATATACGTCCTTTCGGAGACTTAATATATGAAATAATTAAACAAAGAAAAATAAAATAAAATATTTTATGTCTCGAGACCATGTGAACTGTGATAAAAAAACTAAAACTGATAAAATATAATACTAAAAATAATAAAATAATAATAAGTAGTAATATATATATATATATGTATATGTATATATATATAATGGAAACTCAAAAATAAGAAGAAAATGCACAAAACTTCAAATTCATGATTTTGGCAAAAAGAAATACAATAATAGTAATTAATAAAAAAAGAAACTTTCTTTCCACATTTTGGCAAACAAGAAAAGAAAAAGAAAGAAAAAAAAACAAAAACGCACAGTAGCTCGAAGGAAGAAAAGAAGAGTAAAACCCCTTACATGAAGATGTGAAGAGCAAAGAAGATGCAACCCCTGCTATTGCACTCCCTCACCAAGAAGAAGACAAAGAAGACGTTGTTGGTGCACAAAGAAGAAGAAAACAAAGAAGAGGCAACGATTATGTTGCATTGTCGCGCAAGAAAAAAGAAGATGAAAGAGCAACGACCTTTCTGCTGTTGCATCTTCATAGTCAATAAATAGAAGAAGAAGAAGAAGAAGATGAATAGAAGGAAGAAGAGAAAAGAAAGTGGAAGGCAGAGAGTAGCAGCAGTGCCTCTGCATCCTCACACAACGAAGAAGACAGTACTGCTTGGGCACACAAGAAAGACGAACGAAGAAGAATAAGCAGTGGCTGCTACTGCTTCTAGTGCATGAAGAAGAAGAAGGCGAAGCTGAAGCGAAGAGGGAAGAGGAAAGTGCGAACAAATGGAAGCAAGTCACGAGCCCCCTGTGCAAATTTTTGAACCCAAATTTGTGAATAATGATGCCCTAGATTGCATTTTTTCTTGCACACAAATCCTTCTCCACAAATCTGTGAAGAATGATGCCATTGATCCAATTTTTCTTGCACAACAAATACCAATATTGTTCTTCTTATTTTGTTGGGGTTTTGGAAGGATTTGAGCACACTAAAACCCTCACAATAGATTCGCAAGCTCAAATTTGGGAAGAATGACCCTCACAATAGATGACTTTTGATACCCTTGCATTTTGATGTTCATAGTTTAGAGTTTCGATACCATTGCATCCGGACCATCGCATTCTAGGCATTTTGTAGTTGAAGCCCTGATAAATAGCCCTTCACATTGAATCCTTCGCATTCGAGATCTCGCAATTTTTGAATGCCAGCATCGTGACCTCACGTTTTCAAAACCTCCACATTTTCATTTTATTTTTTGTTTTATTTTTTTAGTTTGGAATGGGTTTGATGTGCAAAGTATTAAAGGGAATGACAAATAGTCTCATGCTCATGCGAGGGGGTTTCATTTCAAAAAACATTTATATTACGAGTACCTTAAGATGTCTGTGTCCCAAGATTTATTTTTAAATTTTGATTTGAATGTATAGTAAGGACTTTGGACTTAGATGAATTGATTTTCATTATTCAAATTAAAAATCAAAGGCTAGTAAGGTGCAGCGTGGAGGCTCAAGTGACCCCAGAAACTAAGGTGGTTGTGACTACCATACTCCCTATTATTATTCAGATTTAAAATATCGAATATGATGTGTGTTTAAATTAGATGCATAGAAGCATACTAGGACTGCTTGAATGAACATTGACTAGGTTGATTATTTGAACACTAAAATAACATGATTGATGTTTAAATTTCTTATCATGATTGCTTGCCTAAATAATATCGAAGGGTTTCTTGCTTTGATTTTATGGATGTCCAACGTGTTTAATTTTCATGTCTTGATGTATCAATTGTGTAAAATGATGTGTGATGAAATGTAAAACTAAAGAAGATTAAATTAAGACTAAAACCATGTATCTCGATGATAATCAACCTTTGGGTCTCATCATGGGCATCTCCAACTAGACTAGTTGCGGGGCTAGGTGTTAGTTCAGACTTCACACCCCTGTCAGGGTCCTAAAAGGTACCGGCCCTCGGTCGTTACCTCTAGACATTGTCCCCGACCACGAGGGGGGGGCAAGGCACCGAGGCCACAAACGTCTCAGTTTTGATTGCAACAAAAACAATAAAGTGTTTAAAATGCCTTAATGCAGGAAAGTGTTTACATGTTTTGTATTTTTCGTTTGAATAATGTTACAAATGTTTTGTAGGATCCATTGGGCCTTCAAACTCACCCCACTTTTCTTTTTCAGGTAACATGTGATGTTGGACGAGTTGACCAATACTGAAGAAGACTTAATTATTTTGTTAAAATCCCACTGGGGAGGTTGATAAATATTTTTCTGTATATCTTATCTCTTCTGTATTTAATTTGAACATGGCATATGCCCCCTCTTTTTTTTTGGACTGATTAATTTACATGTGATAATATGTTTTGGGTTTATTCATAAAATTTCTTTCGAGTTGCTTAAATTTTGGACTTTGAAGCTTCTCATTATACTTGTAATTTCACTAATCTATTTCATTTGCTTAGAAATTTTATTTCAAAAAAAAATAGTCCATTTAAATTGATTTTATCAAAAAAATTACTTGAAAGAAGAATTGGAATCACAATTTTGAAAGAAAGCAAGAAAAAGAGGAGATTGACTCTATAGCGCTCTGGTTCTTGGTGGATGATCGTTTCATAGCTTCTCCTGCCAAATGCACACGCCTCTCCATGCACAGCCCGTGAGATGTAACTAAAAATAAGTGAAAATAAACATTTGGTTGGTCAAGACACGAGATTGGGAGGATCCCATATCTCTAGTTTCTATGTGGTATGGGACGCATAGGAATTTAGGGGTATGGAGGAATCCTAGACTCAAGATTGATAAACTTTGTTTGGTGAATGATTGGTATCTTTGGACAAACTTGTACGCACTGTGTTTGACTAGTATGAAATGGTAATGCATAGTGGGGCTTGCCAATCCTTAGAAATAAAGACATTTACAAAGTTCTGTGAGTATAGTGAAATCTTTGAATGGAAGCTTGTGTTACTAGGCGAGGGTGGTATGGGACGCATGAACCCGGAGGCATAAATGGAAGCTTGGAACTTCACTATGCTACTGTGTATTGCTATCTATGTATAATTATTTTGAGTATTGCCACACTAAGCCAAACAAATTCGGTACCCTGAAAACATACACGAGGAATGGAAACCTCACAATACAACTTAGAAAAATAAACTTGTAGGTCATGGAACAATCGAGAACTTAGAAACATGAATCTAGAGTCATGGTAGTACGAATAACATGAGAAAATGGGTCATAATATAAGGAATAAGTACTCTGAAAGATGGATATTTTCACAGGTTGCAAAGGCATTTGGTATTGAGAGTGTTGAGAAAAGGGTTCGTGTAGCCCAAATTGAAATTAAGATTTAATATGAATACTTTTGAATGTTGGAAAAAATTGTTTATTTCATTATGATTATACTACTGGATACTAAAAGTGACTTTTGACTTGTAGATGATGGTAAGAGCAAGAAAAACAATGGCGAGAAATGTAGCTAGAGAGGAGAACACCGATAAGTCAAGGTAGAAAAAAGATGACACACTAGTGATAGCAACACCAGTAGGGGTGATGGTGACGCCCTAGACGATCACTGATATCACTTAGAGAGTAGTAGAGCAAATCATGAGGATCCTACGACCATCAATATAGCCACCAACACTAATGCAGCCACAACCAAAGGCACAGCCTCAGCCTTAGACTCATTAGGGATCGATTCTCGCCAGTCCAGCAGCACATGATAAACTAACAGGGTATGATAGGGAACATAAGGATTTATTGATTGAGTTTCAAAAGTTGTGACCCAGTGCATTGGAGGGTGTGAATCTTCCACAGAGATGAACAAGCATTTAAATGCTATGGGGGGTTAGTGGACCCAGGAAAGTTGCACTAGCAGTGCATCAATTTATAGGACCTGCCTATCATTGGTGGGAGATGATTATGAATAACCCCGCAATGGATGAGTCTGTCATGACATGGGAGGACTTTAAGGCTCTATTTTATGGTCACTTTTCTTCACGGCAAAGACCAAGCAGTTACAGATTGAGTTCATATGGCTAGCTTAGAAGACAATGATAGTGGCCAAGTATGAGTAGAAATTTGTTGAGCTGTCTGGGTTTGTCCCTGAGTTGATTAGAGACGAGTAGTCCAAGACAAATAGATTCACTAAGGGACTAAAGGTAGAGATCAGGAATATTATAGTTCCTCTAAAGTTATTTCTTTGAGAGAAACAGAAAAGAGAGCACAATGTGTAGAGCAAGATGTTGACTATGAGCAGGCTCTGAAGAATAAGCATAAGAGGACACAGCTAGCACATGAGGACATAGCTAGGACAAGCGGTAGGAGCATCACAAAAGAAGAAAAGCAAATAGGATTGTTATAGAGCACCTCAGGCCCAGAGCCAGACATAAACTTATGATAGATAACAGACCTAGCAGGCTCGATTAGACCGTGCAACTGATGATGAAAGAGAGAGGGCTAAGAAACAGGGGTTGTATTTTGTGTGTAATCAAAAAGGGCACCTGGCTAGCTACTAACCTATCGGAGCACCAGCTCTAGCCCCTCTGTAGCAACGGTAGGTACATGGGTAGAGTAGTCATCCACAATAGAGACAACAACCACATTCCTAGCCATAACAGAGAAATCAGGCTTGACTATATGTCGTGGATGCCCAGATTGATCGCAATCCTACAATTGAAGGTATGTTTCTTTTGTTTAGCGTCGCTGTGTAGGGTTTTGTTTGATTTAGGTACCATTAGATCTTTCATTTTTTAGATCCGTTGTAAGTGACAATAGATGTGGCCACACCCATAGGGGTTGTGCCGAATTCTAATACATATTGTGGAAATGACCTTAGATTTGGGGACAAACTAATTTTAGCTGATCTCTGTCCACTCCATTTTCACGGATATGGTGTCATATTGGGTATGGATTGGCTAACCCAATACCAAGCACATATCAACTATGAGAGACAAAGAGCGACTGTGACGTTACCATCTGGCAAGGTACTGAAGATAAGTGGGGACATGCAAAGATTGCTAAGGAGTCCTATGTTAGCCATGCAATACTCTATAAAATAGAAAGAGGACTTTAGACAATTGTTAGAAGAAGATGTTGGAAAGCCTAGGGAAATACGAGCGATACCTGTTGTACAGGAATATGCATATGTGTTCGCAGATGATTTACCTAGACTCCTACCACATAGACAATTGGAGCACAAGATTGAGTTGTAACCAAGCACTAATCCCATAGTCATGCCACCCTACAGAATGGCACCAGTGGAACTAATTGAATTGAAGACAATTGGATGAGCTCCGCGAGAAGGGATTTATTAGACCTAATGAGTTTCCACGGGGAACTCTAGTAATGTTTGTCAAGAAAAAGGATGGATCCTTGAGATTGTGTGTGGACTACCAGAGGTTAAACCAAGCAACAATAAAGAACATATATCCATTGCCTAGAATAGAGGACCTATTTGATCAATTGAGGAGAGCTACTCACTTCTCCAAGATTTATCTAAGGTCAGGGTATCATCAGCTAAGGATCAGAGAGTTTGACATATACAAAACAACTTTTAGAACTCGATATGGGCATTTCGAGTTCACAGTGATGCTATTTGGTTTGACTAACATGTTGATTGCATTTATGGATCTCATGAATATAGTCTTCAGGAAGTAACTAGGTCATTTTGTTGTGATGTTTATGGATGACATTCAGATCTACTGTAGATCAGAGCCTAGACATGTGGATAATTTGCATATTGTCCTGGAGGTATTGAGAAGAAATGAAATATATGCCAAGCTTAGCAAGTTTGAGTTCAAGATGAAAAGGGTTAAGCTCCTTTACCACATGGTTTTAGCAAAAGGGATATTAATAGACCTTGAGAAAGTAAAAGCAGTATCAAACTGGAAGCAGCCTATGAATGTCACAGAAATTAGAAGTTTCCTCGGTTTGGCTGGATACTACCACTGGTTCATCCAAGATTTTTCAAAATTGGCTGGACTAATGACCAAGTTAACTAGAAGGGGAGAGAAATTTATTTGGAATGACAAATGTGAACAATCATTTCAAGAACTGAAGAAAAAGTTATCTTCGACACTTTTCCTAGTCATGCCTACTCATGGTGTGAGGTACACCCTATTCACAAATGTTTCGATAATTGGATTAAGCATGGTGTTGATGCTATAGGGAAAGGTAGTAGCTTATGTTTCAAGGCAATTGAAGACCCATGAATAGAACTACCCTACCCATGATCTAGAGTTGGCAACTATTGTGTTTGCACTGAAGATCTAGAATCTCTTGGGGAGAGTTTTGATTTACTTTTAGATCATAACAGCCTGAAATATATTTAAACCCCAAAGGAATTAAACCTAAGGTAGCGAAGGTGGGTAAAATTCTTAAAGGACTATAAGTTTCTACGGCACTACTATCTAGGCTAGGCAAATGTGGTGGCCGATGCACTCAGTAGAAAATTCTGTAAGAAGCATGAGGAAAGAAGGCAAATGTACTAGTTGATTAGTGAGTGTAACTTGGGTATTAGTTCAGATGAAAAATGAGTGTATGTGTATGCTATAACATGCCAACTGTATCTCTTACACCAAATCAGAGATGAGCAGAAAAGTGACAAGTGGGTTCTTGATTTCACAGACAGTTTCAATCAAGGCAAGCACGCCGACTTCAAAATTGATGCAAAGGGCATACTGAGGCTTGGAAGTAGAGTCTGTGTGCTAGTTAGTGGGTAGAGTAGAAGAAACATCCTGGATGAAGTTCATTAAACTAAGTACAAAATGTGATAAGATGTACCAAAATCTCAAGAAGACCTATTAGTAGAGAGGTATGAAAAGGGACATAGCCAACTATGTTTCTAGATGATTAACATGTCTGCAGGTAAAGACCAAGCATAGACCTTCAGGGATGTCGATCAGCTGATGAAGGTATCCAATTTCCTACCTATTTGATCTACAGATGCAGCTGGAAAACTTGGAGAAATATATGGCAGAGAAATTATAAGACTGTATGGTGTTCCCAAGACTATTATGTCTAAAAGAGATGCTAGGTTCACGTCCTAGTTTTAATAAAGCTTACTGAAAGAGCTAGGAAGCATACTCTCCATGAGCATTGCGTTCCATCCTTAGATCGATGGGTAGTTTAAGTGGATTATTAGATATCAGAAGATATGTTAAAAGCTTGTGTCCTTGATTTCAAAATCAACTGGAGCAAGTACCTAGATGTGGCAGAGTTTGTCTAAAATAACAGTTATCAAGAGCATACGAATGGCTCAATATGAAGTGCTCTATGGAAAACCCTATAGCTCACAATCTTGTTGGGGAGACTTTGAGGATCAAGTTATCACAAGAGTAGAGTTAGCAGAAGATATGAACACCCGGGTGAAGAAGATTCAGAAGAGGCTAGTTACAGCTTAGAGTAGGCAAAAAAAGCTATGCAGACAAAAGGAAAATACCGTTAGAATTCCAGCCAAGTAACATAATTTTCCTAACGATTAGTCCACAAAAGGGGATTAGATGGTTTGGAATCAAGGGGAAGCTAGCATCGAGATTCATCGGTTCATTTGAGATATTCAAGTAGGTTGGTGAATGCACCTATGAGCTGGACTTATTGAATCATATGTCTTCAATTCATAATGTACTCCATGGGTCATGTTGCGAAAATACAAGCCAAACCCCTCTCATGTCATACACTGGGAGGAGATCATACTTCAAGATAATGCAACTTACGAGGAACCAACAATTAGATTATTAGACCATAAGGTGCAGAGTCTTAGGACCAAGGACATTCTGTTGGTTAAGGTGTTGTTGAGGCATCATGATTTGGCAGATGCTACTTGGGAATTGGAGAACGAGATGTGGATGAAATACCCAGATCTCTTTACTAAGAACACCTGACATGATAGCACCATGCAGATACCTATTCTTTAAATTTCGAAGATGAAATGTCTTTTAAGGGGGTAGGTTGTGCTGCCCCAAAAAATTTATAACGCGTACAAGTCGTTTCAGAGACTTAATATATGAAATAATTCAATAAAGAAAAATAAAATAAAATAAAAATATTTTATGTCATACGACCATGTAAACTGTGCATAAAAAAACTAAAACTGATAAATACTAATACTAAAAATAATAAAATAATAATATATATAATGAAAACTCAAAAATAATAAGAAAATGCACGAAGGTTCAAATTCATGATTTTGGCCACAAGAAATAAAATAATAAGGAATCAAAAGAAAAAACTTACTTTCCACATTTTGGCAAACAAAAACAAAGAAGTACCAAAAAAAAACGACAATGAAGTACCAAAAAAAAAACTTGTTCTCCACATTTTGGCGGGCAAGAACAAAAAAAAGGAAAAAAAATAGAAATGCACTATAGTTGTGTGTTTCGGCAGGAACAAAGAAAAGAAGAAGGGTAAAACCCTTTGCATGAAGAAACAAAGAATGAAAAAGAAGCAACCCCTGCTATTGTGTTCTCATGCAAAGAAGAAGAAGATGAAGAAGACACTACTGGCACGCAAAGAAGAAGAAGATGAAGAAGAGGCAACCCTTCTGTTGTTGTCTTCATGGTCAACGAACAAAAGAAGAAGAAGATGGAGAAAAGGAATAAGAGAAAAAAAAAAGAAAGGAAGAGAGCAGCAACAACATTGCTACGTCCTCACGTGACGAAGAAGACCTACTGCTGGTGCATAGAAGAAGGATGAGCAAAGAAGAAAAAGTAGTTGTTGCTGCTGCTTCTGGTGTGTGAAGAAGAAGATGGCAAAGTCAAAATGAAGAGGAAAGAAGAAAGGGTGAATGAACAAAACCAAAGATCACCCTTCTGTGCTAGTTTTCAAACCCAGATCTGTAAATAATGATGCCATAGATTTCATTTTTTTTTCTTGCACACAAATTCTTTTCCACAAATCTGTGAAGAATGATGCCCTAGATTCGATTTTTTTTTGGCACAACAATTAACGATCTTGTTCTTCTAATTTTGTTGAATTTTTGGAAGGCTTTGAGCACACTAAAACTCTTACAATAGATTTGCAAGCTCAGATTTGCGAAAAAACAACCCTCACAACAAATTCACGAGTTCAGATCAGTGGAGAACAATGTCGAAACATGGTATAGCCTTTGATTTTCAATACTTTTGCATTTCTATGTTCATAGTTTAGAGTTTTACCTGATATGAATTGAGAAAAATAAGATTTCATATCCGAACCATCACAGTCAGGAATTCGCAGTTGAAGCCCTCGCAAATAGCCCTTTTGCATTCGAGATCTCACAAATTTTTGAATGCTAGCATCATAACCTCGTGTTTTTGAAACCCTTGCATTTTTATTTTATTTTATTTTATTTTATTTTGTTTTGTTTTGTTTTGTTTTGTTTTGGAATGTGTTTGATGTGCAAAGTACTAAAGATAATAATGAACAGTCGTGTGCTCATCCGAGGGGTTTCGTTGCAAAAAACATTTATTTGGTGAGTACATTAAGATGTCCATGTCCCAAGATTTATTTTTAAATTTTGATTTGAATGTGTAGTAGGGGCTTTGGACTTAGATGAATTGATTTTCATTGTTCGGATTAAAAATCAAAGGCTAGTAAGGTGTGGCACAAAGGCTCAAAGGACCCCAAAAAATAAGGTGGGTGTACATACCGTACTCCCTATTTTTATTCAAATTATTAATATAGAATATGACTTGTGTTTAAATTGGAAGCATAGAAGCATACTAGTGCTTGAATGAAAATTGATTGGGTTGATCATGCTAAAATAACATGATGTATGTTTAAATTTCTTATCGTGATCACAGGCCTAAATATTATGGAAGGATTTCTTGCTTTGATTTCATGGATGTCTTGCATCTTTAAACTTCATGTCTTGATGTATCAATTGTGTGGAATGAGGTGTTATGAAATATAAAACTAAAGAAGATTAAATTAAGACTAAAACCACATACCAAGGCGACAACCAGTCTTTGGGTGTGATCGTGGGTGTCTCCAACTAGACTGGCTGCAAGGCTGGGTGCCACTTCGGACCTCACACCCCTGTCAGGGTCCGAAAGGTAATCAGCCCTCGGGCGTTACATTCAAACGTTATCCTAGGCCACGAGGGGGCATCTAGGCCTCAAACATCTTGGTCTTAATTGTGACAAAAACAATAAAGTGTTTGAAATGCCTTAATGCATGAAAGTGTTTACATGTTTTATATTTTTAGTGTGACTAATGCTAGCGATGTTCTATAGGATCTATTGGGCCTTCGAGCTCATCCCACTTTTCTTTTTTAGGTGACATGTGACGCTGCACGAGTTGACCAATACTAAGGAAGACTTAATTATTTTGTTGAAAACCCATTGGTGGGGTTGATAAATATTTTTTTGTATATCTTATCTATTATGTATTCAATTTGCATAAGCCATGTGGCCCCTCTTCTTTTTGGACTGATTAATTTACACATGATTACATCTTTTGGGTTTATTCATAAATTTTTTGGGTGGCTTAAATTTTGGGCTTTAAAGCTTCTCATTTTACTTGTAATTTGATTGATCCATTTCATTTGATTAAAATTTTTATTTGAAAGAAAACAAATTTAAGTCTATATAAATTAATTTTATCATTACTTAAAAGAGGAACTGGAATTTCAATTTTAAAATAAAGAAAGAAACAAAGAGGAGATTGACTCGGTAGCCCTCCAGCTCATGCCAAACGATCGTTTCACAGCTTTTCCTGTCGGATGAGGGCACCTCCCTACTCCGGGCTAGAGAGACGTACGGATTGGTTTCCGGGGTGTTCCATTATGAGTCCCTTGGTTTTTTCATTCACAAGCCTCTTACTCTTCTCCCTCAACTTTTGTTCCAGGTTGAGCACTTGTTCCAAGGTTACGGCCCTTTCTCAGACCATCCCTGTATGTTTTTAGGCCCAGAGTCCTCACTATCTTTCAGATCTCCATCTTGAGACCCGGTAAAAAATGATTGGCCTTCATCTTCTCTTATCTTATCAACTCTGGCAAGAATTTGTCCAGTTTAGTGAAATTCCTCTCTTATTTGGCTATAGTCATATCTTTTTAATTTAGTTGGACAAATTCTTCTTGTAGCTTAGTGTCACTTCAGGGAAGAACTTTTCATGGAAGATCTTCATTGAGTTGGACAAATTCATCTTCACAATCTCAACATCCATGTTAGGGTCCATCCTCATCATACGCCACCAACTCCTTACTAGTGCCTTGAAATGATGTGTAGCCAATGCCACTCTTCGTGAATCTGTTACCGAGTACATTGAGATATTCCTCCATCTCTTATACTAGTGATCAGTTGCAATGCAGTCAGCGGTACCATCAAACTGCAGAGGGTGAAGATTATGTAACTCTGTGAGCATCTTCCTCTATTTTTCGTCATCCAGATTTTCTTCAACCCTTTGACGTTCAGGAGCTTGGGCCACAGGTGTTGGCTGCTGAACTAGGATGCATTCAAGTACTTAAGGCTGAAGATTCGTCTAAGGGAGTATCTGGGGTAAAGCCCTCATTAGTTGATCCATAACCCTCTGAGCAACTTTACTTATCATAGTTTATGTTCGAGCCTCTATGCTAGTAGGTATTTCGCGATCCCTCTGCTTTGTCTCGTTAGAAATGGTAGATCGGGTAGCATATCGTCTTATCCCAACCATTGTCTACAAATTTAACAACTTGTCAACATTTGCCTTATCAAATGTTTGTACTATCACGACCCTAGATTCATGTCTCTAGGTTCTCAATTTGTTCAGTGGCTTAATAGTTTATGCTTCTAGATTTTTTTTATTCTTGTGTATAAGATTTGGTCTCATATGACATACATATAAACAAATCAAGTATGTTTTTCAAACAATCATAGAATCAAGCAATTTCACGCTAGCATAGTAGCATTCAAAGCTTCCATCTAAGTTTTTAGGTTCAAGTGTCTCATACCACTCTACCTCTTTCAATGTAGACTTTCACTTGGAAAATTGTTACACCCAAACAATTTCGCAAGTGTTTTGATAACTAAGGTTTTCCGAGCCCACTATACCTAACCATCTCATACCAACTAGCATAGAGAAAGAAGGTCTTCCAAAGTTACTGATCATGCACCAAACATGGTCCATCATTCACCGAGTTCAGGTTTCCTCCATACTCCCGAATTCTTATGCATCCTATACTAAGTAGAAACAAGAGATACAAAATCTTTTCGATCTCATGTTCTGACCAAACAATAATTCTGTTCACATACATTTTCAGTTTCTAACCTATGTCGTAGATTTTTGTGCTTTTGATCCACTGTGGCACCCTTGGCTACACTCATATTTCTACCTAAGGTCTCTTCCCTTGACCTAGGGTTTTAGTCTAGTTGACTCGCAACCTCTGTCTAATCAAGATACCACCTTGGGCATCTTTTTCAACTTTTATTCAATTTTTTGCCCTGATTTTTCACCTTCTAATTATCTTTTATAGGAATTAAGGGTGTTCTTCAACTCTGATTACTCGTATAAGTTGGTGGGACAACCTCCAGATCGGGCAGCGGGACAGAAGTTTGCTTAAAAATTGCGCTTTCTCGAGCGGGATAATTCACCTTCCTTTCAATGTTTAGCTTTCCTTAGGATAAGGCTCACCCACTATCGAGTCAACTTGCAGTCTTTTTTATCCAAACAAAACGTTTTGAAACACATCTTTCCTTTTTGAAAGTACTTTCAAAAAAAAATTTCAATTTCAAAATTGAAGGTAGCGCATTCTGATTTTAACTCAAAGCACAAGTCAAACCTAATTGAGTTAATACTTTCTAAATCTAATACCACCTTTGGTATAAGATTAAATCTTCTAGTTCTAGCCCAACAACACATGTTTAGGCTTGACTTTCTATCTCTAGCCCAAAGCATCTAAAGTCTAGGCTTTGATACTACCTTCATAACACCCCAACCCCTATGACTTTCAATTAGATTTAATCACAAGGTGGGTCAGGCTAGTATTACATTTACAAGTACACAATTTGCATCACATTCTTTTCCAATTATCCTAAGTTTTATTAGATCATAATGAGCACACAACCCAAACAGTTTAATTTTACTTTAATAAGAGTATTACAAGGGAGATAAAAGAAATGCTCTAATCTTTGTTTATTCAATGAAATAAAGAAGTACATACTTTAATTTCAAATAATCAAAGAGGTCATAACTCAAATTAAAAACTAAATTTAGCGGAAGACTTAATTTAGACAATCAAAATTTGGGCAACATGTTCTTACAAATAAGTTTCCAAATTTAAAACTCTATCTAACTTTTAGGAGTATTCATGATTCAATTTCTTGAAAAATAAAAGGGAAAGAGATGAGCACATAGCCCAGTGGATCATTCCATAAACAACTAAATTACTAATTCAAATCAAAAGCACATTCAAATTCAAACACTTACATACATTAAGTGATTCAATCAACATCTTTGGTTATTGTTGACATTAAAACTGAAAAGGGTTCTAATCCATTGATGTTCTTATCAAAACACTCAACTCTTGGATGGAAAGATAATTCATTTTGTCATATTCCATTGGAACAAGGATCTCATGTCCATATTCCAAGTACTTTATGTTATATCCATCTACACCCAGTGATGAAACCCATATACACTAAGTATATGTAAAGAACACCCATAGTATCCCTTTGATTACTGTGATAATACGTGGTTCATAAACTTCAAAGTCTTCAACTTATTTCTCACATATTCATGAATCTAAAATCAGAATAATAAAATTAAGAATAAAACATTCAAAAAGCATAAAAACAATACATAACTTGTTTCATAATTCAAATCAAACCTAAGCATTGAAACTAGACAAGGCATGATATCATGCATACTTAAAACATGCAGACATGATAAATTGAATTAAAATCACAATTAAAGATGTTGAAAACTGAAACCAAACATGGTAAGTTGAAAATAAAAGATGCATGAACATGCTAAAAACTCAAACTAGAAAATTAGAATTGTAGGAAATGTCATCCACCTTAAAAAGTATTTTCTCAAAAATGTAGCAAATGTTCCTTTCGTCTATGCACTTCAAGAATAACTAGTGGATCATACCATAAACAACTAAATTACTAATTTAAATCAAATGCACATTCAAATTCAAACACTTACATACATTAAGTGATTCAAACAACATCTTTTATAATACCTCAATCCTCGTATTCTTTCTTTATTTGGACATAACCACAGTTCTGATAGTGGACTTAACCATACAGGGGATCGGGCTGGTATAACATTACAAGTGACTCATACTTGACATTCTATTTTAATTATTTTATGCCTTAATGCAATTCAAGAGGACTTAACTCAATTTGAGGAATCAAATCAAATAATGTAATAAATAAGGGATAAAAAAATTCATAAACTTTATTCATTTAAATAAAGTAAAGTACATAACTCAATCTTAAAATAAAAATATTGCAATGGAATATTCAAAACATGGGCTACATGCCCTTACACTCAAATATGGAGACTTTCTAAATTAAAGAGACAATCACTACTTTCATCGTGTTCATGCATGTTCAATTCGCTGATAAATAAGAGAGGAAGGGTGAGCATATAGCCTAGTGGATCCTTTTCAAACAACCTATTTTCTAATTTCGACTAAAAACACATTCATAATTCATACACTTGCATACATTAGACGTTTTGTGTACAGCTGTGACTTAGACCAAAAGGGTTTTCAAACCCTTGATGTTCTTAACAAAATACCTCCATAAAGTGAAAAAGGCATTTATTAGCCAATTACATTGGACTTTTGGATGTAAGGCCTCTTACCCACCGACCAAGTATTTTGCTTTTTACACCATGTGAACTAATCACATGAAAAGAACATCCATAATAACCCACATGTTCATTGTGATGGTACATGATTATTGATCATCATCATCTCAGAATATAAACAATCTAAAAATCAAAGCATGAATCACCCAAAAACATGCATCATACATTGAAATAAACCTGCACATGGTACTAGACATGGCATGAATCAATGAATGGTTAAATCATGCTCATGTAATAAATATAATTGAAATTATGATTAAATTTCTAAAAATTGAAACATGAATGATTTTTGAAAATTAAGGATGTAATGAACCTGGTATTATCCAAAGAAGAAAATAGGAGGTTTTAGAAATCACTTCTACCTTATGAAGCTTTTTCTCAAGATTCTAGCAGAAGTTTCTTTGTTCAACACTTCTAGCACTGCAAGACCACTCAAGAACACTCAATCAAATAGTCAAAAACTCAAGAATACCTCAAGATCACTCAAGAGCACAAAGGTTTCCAAGAAGAAGGCTAGAACAAACTAAGACAAAAATGTCAACTCTTAGCTTTAGGATGAAGAGTAAGTGTGCACAAGGGGGGTTTATATAGATTTTTAAGAGCACAAGGGAGGCCAAGGTTTGGGCATCTTAGATTAGGGTTTCCTCACAAGTTGAGCAACATTCCATACACACAAGTGACGACTTGCATTGAAATGGGCAAGTATGGTCACAGGGCCACTAAAGCTATCTAATCTTATGGGAGCATATATTGGATTCTTTCCTTGCTTTCTTAATTAATTGAAGGAATAATTTCAGACTTAGATTAGTGTCCATATCAATTGGGACGTCCTATATTAGGTTGGATTTGTTCTAACAAAACTTTTCCATTTGGTTTTTAGTTTGCTTATCACACAAACACACATGAAATTCTTGCCAAATCTCTTTTCTTGGACGTCAAGGATGGGGCATGCACAATCAGAATTGAGGGGACACTATATCATAGTCTAGGAATCTCATCTCAGTTCAAGGAAACTTTTTCAAATAGGCTCATATCGAAAGTTGGCGCACCATCTAGTAGGATCTCCTTGTTTTGGTGCCTAAATGGGAAAAGCAACCTTTCCATTTTGGTCTTCTTGTGGTCTCTTGTTTATATCCTAGACACTTTTATTAGGGCATGGGTGTACATGAGCACAATGTTCCACCCATGTGACTTTCACATGTTTAGGGGTGGCTAAGTATTTATGGGTCCACATGAATTAAGGATTTTAATATATATTTGTGTACTCATATCAAAATAATGCATATTTCCAAATTATAAATTGGCTAAGGTGATGCTCATTTCATTTACTTCCTAATTTGGACTCCACTGAGGGTATTAGACAAATGAAACCCAAATTTTGGCCAATTGAGCTGATTTTTGGATATGTTGTTTAGTTGATTAATTCATGTCATCTCATGTCGTTTCAGGTCAATTTGGGTTCCTAAGGGTCACTAAATGAGGATTTTGGACCTGCTAAATTTGTCACTGAAATGGACCTGATTTCATTCTCATACAGATTTCATCCAATTGAATTTGAAATTCTCATTTCATTAAGTACAGTATTTTCAAGGTATTACATCTTTGGTTACTGTTGGCGCTAAAATTAAAAGGAGTTTTAATCTCTTGATCTTCTTATCAAAACACTCCACTCTTAGATGGAAAGACAATTCATCTTGTCATATTCCATTGGAATAAGGATCTCATGTCTATATTTCAAGTACTTTGGGTTATACCCATCCACACCTAATGATGAGATCCATATACACTAAGTATGCATAAAGAACACCATTGCATCACTTAGTTTACTATAACAGTACATGGTTCATAAACTTCAAAGTCTTAAACTTAATTCTCACATATTCATGAATCTAAAATTAGAATAAGAAAATTAAGAATAAAACATTTAGAAAGCATGAAAACAATACATGGCATGCTTCATAATTCAAATCAAACCTAAGCATCAAAATTAGGGAAGGCATGGTATCATTAATACTTAAAAATTACATACATGATAAAATGAATTTAAATCATGATTAAACATGTTCAAAAACTAAAACTAAACATGTTAAACTAAAAATAAAAGATGCGTGAACATGCTAGAAACTCGAACTACCAAAATAGAAAGGTAAGAAATCTCATCCTCCTTAAGAAGCGTTTTCTCAAAAATTCAGTAAAGGTTCCTTTCTTCTTTGCACTTCAGAAACAACCAACAACTTCAAGAATGTAAAAGTAATCTAAAATCGTAATTTTTCACTGAAAATCACTTAAGAACACAAAACAGTGAGAAGGGGTTGCCAAAAAGAGGGCTAGAGCAAATCAAGGGGAACTAATATGCTCTTGTTTCGGAACAAAGAAGAATGAGTGCATTAGGGGGGTTTATATAAATTTTCAAAGCACAACGGGGGCATGGTTTGGGCATCTTAGATCAGGATTTCCTCACAAGGGTGTCAGTTAGGTTTTGCACACAACTCATAAGAGGACAGCTAGGGTTTTTTGCATGAAGGTTATGATGGTCTTTCCCTTCGGTGTCCCCAAGATTAGAGTATCTATTTATTTAGGTAACTTTCCATTTCTGATTTTTATATTGTCTTTGTTTGTGACAGCTATGTTTTCTCTTGTGAGCATAAATCAAACTTTGAAAACTTTTATTTGGGTTATTCACATGTCCACACACACACACGTATATGAGTCATTTTTGCCTAAGTGGGGCATGGTGTACATGATAAATGTTTGTGTATACATGAGATCATTCTTAAGGGTTTCTAAACAAGTTGAAACATCCCATGTAGTTAGGTAGGTGTGGGCATATATGATCATATATTTGGCACATGGAATCATTCTTCATAGTTTTCAAGCAATGGACACGTCTCATGAAATTTGGGTAGGGTGTGGTGCACATGATTACCCACAATCATCACCCGTGCTTTTTTGGGTCCATATGAATTTAATAAAAATTCATATTTCATAATTGGCTAGGAATTAAGGCCTTTATCATATATTTTTGGGGTCACATGAAAATAATAAAAATTACAAACTATTATTTGGGTAGGGTTATCCAAATTTTCTTTCATTATTTAGAATCCATTGAAGGGTAGAAGGCAAATGAAACCCTAATTTTTAGCAAATGAAATGATTTTCTCATATATTTTCCAATTGATTGGTTCACATCATATCATTTCATTTTTAGGTCATTTTGGGCCTTTAAGGTTCACTAAATGAAGGTCTTGGACGTGCTAAATTTATCCCTGAAACGAATATGGTCTCATTTGTCACCCATGTTCACCTAGGTGGGGATTGAATTGTTTTATTTCATTTCGTGCAGAATTTTCAAAGTATTATAGGAACAAATACCCATTGCCTAGAATCAATGATCTCTTTGATCAATTTAGGAGAGCTACACACTTCTCCAAGATTGATTTAAGGTTAAGATATGACCAGTTGTGTATTAGAGAGCTAAATATTTTGAAAATGTAATTAAAAACCTGATATGGTCACTTCGAGTTTACAGTGTCGTTATTCAGGTTGAATAATGAACTGATAACATTCATGGATCTAATGAACAAGGTTTTCAAATCTTATTTGAATTAGTTCATAGTATTTTTTTACGACATTCTGATTTACTCTGTGTTTGAAAAAAAAAACATATGGATTTCATGAAAATCATACTTAAGACCCTCAAAAACCACCAATTGTACATCAAGTTCAAAAAATGTAAATTCTGGATGAAGATGATCAAGTTCTTAGGCCATGTTGTTTCTACAGATGGTATACCAATAGACCTAGAGAAGGTAGAGGTAGTCATGACTTGGAAGTAATCGAAGATGGTTACTAAAGTCAAATGTTTTTCGAAGTTGGTTGAATATTACAGACAGTTCATCCAAGACTTCTCTAAGATAGGTGAACCTATAACTAAGCTCATAAGAAAGGGAGGTAAGTTCATTTGGGATGACTAATACGAAATTGGTTTTCAGATACTGAAAAGGAAATTGACTGCAACACTTGTACTAACCACATTAATACATGAAGTCGGTTATGTTGTGTATATTCATGCGTTAAGAAATGGTTTGTGTGTAATACTACTGCAAGAAGGTAAGGTTGTCATATACACCTCACAATAGTCAAGATTCATGAACATAATTACCCAACTTATGATCTAGAGCTAGTAGTGATAGTTTTTGCATTGAAGGCCTTAAGACTTTGTGGTGAGACGTTTGCGCTATACTCAAACCATAAGAGTCCATGATATGCTAACATTATCAAATTAGATGTATTCATTTAATCAAAAAATCAAAAACTACATTTGTTGTTATAATTTTTGTTGTATTGATGATTTGACTATTATAGCTCTATAAGAACTATTGAAGAAACAAAAAAACATATCAAATTACTTAAAAATGAAATTTGATATGAAAGACATTGCAAAAATAAAACTTTGTTTCGACATGTAAATCAAGAGTTTTCAAAGTTGAGGTATTATCCATCAATTAAATTATATCGAGAAAGTTTTAGTGTTGTTTTATATAAACAAAATACATCCATTAAGTTCACCAATGGTGTTTAAGTCCCTTAAAGTTGACAAAAATTATTTCGTCATCATAAAAACAATGGAGAAATTATTAGTGTCAAAGTACTAAATTTTATTGCTATCGATGCATTTATGTTCTTAGCAAATTGTATGAGATAAGACATACTTTTTCTTTTGAGTTACTTATGAGATAAAGCTCTCACTAATTCGAAGGTATTGGAATGATATTAAGCACATAGTACGCTATCTTTGAAGAACAAGTAATACTAGTCTATATTTTTTTTTCAAGAAAAATAACATTAAAGTTGGTTAAATATGCAGATGCTGAGCTTTTATGATATCCTTACAAAGTATGGCTACAAACATGATATGTTTTCACTTATGGTGACATTGCAATGTCATAACAATTTGTGAAGCAAACAATGGTTGCAAACTTGCAATTTTAAAGTCACTCTAAGATTTTTTATTTTTTTCCTAGTCAATGAAATTGTCCTAAAATATTATATGAAGATAATACGACATGCATTGTATGGTTAAGAGAAGGATATCAAGGTTGACAAGTCAAACATATTTTTACCAAAATTCTTTTTTACAAGTAAGCTTCGGAAGAATAATAAGATTGATATTTAGTAAATAAGACCAAATAAAAATCTTGCAAACTTGTTTACAAAAGATTTTCTAAGTATACCATTTAAAAAACTCATAATGATTTTGAGATGTAGCAACTCATAGATATTTCAAGTAAGAAAATAGGAGAAAGTTTACATATATATCATCATGAGAGAAAAAATAACGAGGAGTTACTCATTAGTGTCTTGTACTTTGTTTCTTTAACTCAGGTATTGTCCTATTAAGTTTCTTTTAAAGGTGTTTAATAAGACAATCCTGTCAATATAATAAGTCTTAAAACAAATGACCTGCACAGAAAAAAGTTGAAGTATGTAGATTTGCCTAAGATACATAGGAATGAAGTCTGTTTGGTTTGGATCAACTTTAGACCTTCAACAACTCAATAAATGGGCAAAATAAAAACGTATATATGTATACATACAAATATGTATTTCATGGACATAATATATCAAAATTTGCTGATTAGGTTTATTAATTAGTCCTCAATATGTGACCAGCTTGTAAAACTTTCCAACCAAAGTTAAACTCGTTAAGGTAAAAAATAAAAAAATAAAAAAAAATCAAACGAACCAAAAAAAAAAAAAGTAAAAAGAAAAAAAATGGTCCAAATTGTCTTCTTTCTTTTTTCGTTTGAATTAATTAATTAATAATAATAATTATTATTTTTCGTTTTGAGAGCCAACCAGTGCGAGCTTTCAAGCTCCATTATATACAGGGTTCGGAGTAGAATGAAGCCGTATTTGTGTTTAGATGGAATGGAAGTTATGGTTTACAGCATTTATTCGTACCATATCAACGTCTTTTTATACATAATTAGTTTTACATTATCTGTTTTGCTCAAATTTGACGATGCCTACCCTCCTTTTTTTTTTTATTTGTTCACTGTCTCTCTCCATTCAAGGCATCATTATTAGTTTAATTAATTCTTATTTAACAAAAAAAAGACAATTTTCCTTTGTAATTGTCATAAATAATTATTGTATTTTCACAAATAAATGTTATATTCTAATTGCTTTTATCATGCAATCTAAGTTGTGATGTTAATGAAATAGTACTTTAATATATAAAATAATAGAGATCTTTAGTGTTTTGTGCATGTAAATTTTATAATTATTCTGTCCGATTTCACTTCATATAGTCGAACATCATTCATATCTTGGATAAACTTTATATCAGACTTTATTGTTCTACTCACTTAATTTTGTTTGAGAAACATGAAAATAAAAAAATAGACATCACAAAATAAAAACAAAAGAAGAAATAAAAAATATATAATTCAACAGTATATCCATATTTATTTGTTCCCCCTTGAATTATTATTTATTTTTGGTCCCCACTATAAAAAAATATGTTTAAAACGTTTTATCCCTTTTTTTTCAAATCAGGTTAGAAAATAATTTAAAAGTTTTTACACTATAAAAGAAAATAAAATGGATGTAATGTGTTAAAATTTTTATTAAAATAAGAAGGAATTTGTTTAATGTTGGAATTGAGAAATTTAGGGGAAAATAAAATAAGGTCTAGAATACATTTTTATGTGATCGGCATAAAAAATTGATTGGTTGGGTAGATGCCTTTATTTTTGGAGGAAATTACACAAATATCAATTCTTAAAAAATATCATCAAAAATATTTGCCCATTCTTTTTTCGTTTTCACTTATATCAATTTTTTTAAAATATTTAAAGTTTTATCGAATGCGCTAATTTCTATTTTCACGGTTTTCACCGTTGCTGCTAAGTGCTAACCCCGTCCTTGTTTGCTGGCCCCGTCCCTGATTGCTTGCATGTTGCTGTTTCATTGCCCTTCTCTACCCATTTAGTTCGTGATTCATTGCCTTGGAAGTCGTTGCTGTCTGCTGTTGATGCTTGCTCCTGCTACTCAGGTTCGAAGAAGAAGGCTACCCACAAATCTGCTGCCTCTCACGAATGTTGTGCTACTCACCATAGGACCGTTGCTTCTGCTCCTATTGACTTAGGTTCGAAGAAGATGCCTCACCACGGATCTGCTGCCTCTTGCAAATGTTCCACTGCTCACCACGAAACTATTGCTTTTGCTCTTGTTGACTCAGGTTTGAAGAAGATCGCTCACCACTGATCTACTGCCTCTCGCGAACTATTGCACATCTCGCCTGGTCGCTGGACATTGTTCATCATCCTTGTTCCCTGTTCATGTTGTTAGCAATCAACTTCGTGTTTACGATTCAGATTGGTTCCTTTTCCCCTTGCGGTTCACAATTTTATGTTGTTCGCATGTGCTCATCACATCTCTACTGCCTCTTGCAAACTATTACACATTTTGCCTACTCATTGGCAGTGATTCATCATCTTGACTCCTTATTCGTGTTGTTCATAATTTGCTTCCTATTTACGATTTAGATTTTTCTTCCTTTGGCATTTGTTGTTTGTCATTTTCAATCATCCACCTATGCCCGTCGCCAGCTCTACTGGCTATTTTCCATCGCCCTATCTGTTGTTCCTCTATTTTCACCAGCTAATTTGCTACTATTGTTTTGCTGTTCACTGACCATTTTCAGTAGATCTAATATTCTACTATTTTGTCATTTCTAGTTCAGATCTGCTGCTGCTCACTGCTTTTGTTTGTTGTTCGCAATTCAAATCCGCCCCTGCTCCTAGATTCATTTCAATCACCGCTCACGTTTTGCTGCTGCTGTGGTTGTTGGATCTCCCATTCTACTGTTCTTAGTTAGTAATATATTGTATACATATAAGATATATAATATACATAAAATATATTGTATACATATATTGTCAAACTGTAGTTGTTTGCCAGCCAAACTATTCTAAGCTTTAACACGTGGAACACATTATATACTAAGGACATTAGATTTGGTACGTTGAGTTTGTAGGTGTATTCACTTATTCTTTTGACTATTTTGAATGGATGAATGAATAGGGGTGACAATTTTTCCTTATGCCCAAATCATTTAATTCCTTTCTAGGAGCTAATATTTAGGAACACTCTATCTCCCATTTGAAATTTCAGAGGTCTTCTTCTGTTATCTCAATAACTCTTTTATCTACTTTGTATGTGGCCAACCTCTTCTAGATCTGCTTGACTTGGTTATTCATCTCATCTTCTAAATTTGGCCCTATAGGCACGTGTTCCTCAAGTTTGCCTAATAAATTGGTGATCAACAGGGTTTCCATTAAGAGCTTCATATGGAGTCATCTTTATGTTTTCCTGTAACACCCCAACCCCCATGTTTCTTTGATTTGAGTGTTGGACCTAACCACCGTTCTTTTTGACAGTGGACTTAACCAATATGTGGGTTGGGTCCGTGCTACTTTACAAG
>JAJIYU010000635.1:0-46711 GCA_030144865.1 Tinospora cordifolia
AATGGTTTATTGTACTCGAAATTTGTCGAATGAATAAATGAAGAATTTTATTTACCATGATGTCATTTTGTACATAGACTAATGTACACAGGAACCCTATTGTGTTTGGGGGTCTAAGAAGAAGAAAATGTAGCACGAGCCCGTCTTTCGGGCTTCCCAAGATTTTGATCAAAGAAAATTGAACCGTCAAATGACGTGGAAGATAAGACTTGGGAGGCAGGGTGTTACACGCACACACACATACACACATATATATACAAAAGCTATATCTATGGATGCCATTTTTGAGTAATGAATTAATTAAAGGTCATTTTGCAGGGATATGGTAATCATAGAAATTAAAGCAACAACTTTGGGGTCTTTTTGATTCAAAGCTTGAGGGGGGCAAAAACCTTCCATAGAGGGCACTTTTGCAGCTTTGAGGCCTGAATATAGAGGCAACTACAACACTGGTATAATTGAATTAGATAAAGCTCTCTCTCCTGTACCCGTTAAGAAAAAGGAATTCACAACTAAATGTGTTTGATTTGATGGTATACTTGTAACAGTGTTTTATGATGCAATTGGTGTTAAATACAAAAGAATATATATGGTATGTTATTGAAGTACACACGACTGTGATCAGAAAGTAAATGATACCGTGAAGAAGCCAAAGCAGACCGTGTTCAGAAAGTAAAAGTAACAAATATAGAGGGTCTAATTGCTCTACTTGAGATCCCTGATTGATATAAAAAAATTGAAAAGTTTTGTTTTATTCAAAGTTTTGATGTTTCTGTGCACCACTATCATATTAAAACTTGTCTAACATGGGGTTAAATTGAAATCAGAAATCAAACAACAGATTATGAATGTAATCAATGGTGAAGAACACTACTCACTGTGTTTGCATTGCACATTCTGTTAACCCTCGACCTCCACTGCACTTTGTTTTGCGCCTCGAGACCTCTTTTTCGCACTGCACTGCGTTCTGTTCACACTGCATAAACTGTTCATCGTTAGACCTCTAGAGATGCTAATCGATCACTTCGTTCTGTTCTGTGCACCACTGAGCGTTTTCTAGGGCACCGTCGAAGTGCACTGCGTTTTGAACTTCTATTTTGTGACAACTTTCTACTTCCTCTTCTATCTTCCTTAAACGACCTGCGAAAAACGTTCTGGGTTGCAGCACAAAGAAATGGTGGAGAGTTGCGTTACTTTCTTTCTCATGCAGAAATCCATGGTCTAGGGCAAGAATGGTGAAGAGGGGTTACTGTTCTTTCTCAAGCAATTCTCTACGGTTTGGGGCACGAATGGTGAAGAATGGCTTTACTGTTCTTCCTGAGTTGGAATGGTGAAGGGCAAAGTGAACAACAAGCTTTGAAAAGTGAACAATAAAGAATTTTGGGGATTTAGTGAACGTTTATTATTTTGGAGATTTAGTGAAAGCAAGCATTTTCATTTGAGGTATTTGTGAAATAAATTAATTTGGGGTATTTGTAAAATAAAAATTTTTGGCTGAGTTGTTAGGTTCTTGATGACGTGGCACACAACATTCTTGTCATGTCAATGCCAACTAAGCGCCATGTGAGCAACTATATGTGCAACTCAACCTTAAGATAGAAATGCTACAAAATAAAAAATGTGTATATTTAACTGCTACTTTTTAAATCATGAGATTATTTTATAAAAATGGGCAAAGGTTAAGATTTTTAAGCCCCTTAACCCTATTTTTAAACTGTCAAAAAAGTTGTATTTAAAGCACTAATTAAAGTGGAACAAAACATTGAAAAATATAACTTTTTAATGGTTAAGAAAAAAAAAAAAACATTTGGATTTGCGTGACTCGTTGCTCAGAAAGCTGAGCGTACACATTTTGTGAACAAAGGGGTACGGCATGATTAAAAAAGAAAAACAAAAACAGAAAAAAAGTGCATCGGTAACTACTCCTCGATCAAAAGCCCCCTCGTTTCTCTTTCTTTAGCAGTCTTTCAAGTCCAGTTCACCTTCTTCAAACAGTAAACGAAACTACACTGAAACCAAAGCATCTCTGCAGCTCCTTCTTCAATGTCTTCAGCATTATCTTCTCCTCTCTCAGTTCTTTCTTCTTCTTCACATCCGAGACCTCCATTCCCTTCTTCATTTCCATTCTCGCAAATTTCCACAGCTTCATCACCACCAGACTCGTCCGATTCTCTTCTGAAACTTTCTTTCTCCACCTCCTACTCTGCAAAATCCTTCACGAAAACACTCGTTCGAGCATCTAACGAAACAGCATCAACATCTTCACCAATCACAGAACCTTCGACAACCATCAAAACCAACACAGTCGACTCCTCCGACTGTACCGTCCTCGAGATCCGCGCTCGCAACAGGATCGGCCTTCTTCAGATCATCACTAGGGTTTTCAAAGTCCTGGGGCTGAGAATCGACAGCGCGAGTGTCGAATTCGAAGGAGATTTCTTTGTGAAGAAGTTTCTCGTGACGGATTCGCATGGGAAGAAGATTGAAGAGAAGGAGAACTTGGATCGGATCGAGAAGGCGTTGAGAGAGGCGATTGATGGAGATGAGAGAGAAAAAGATGTTTCTACGGTTCCTTCGAGAGGTTTTGTTGTGCGGAGGGCTGGGTTGGTTGCTGAGAGGAGGGGGAGAGCGGAGAAGATGCTTGGATTGATGGATGGATTCTTGATGAATGATACTTTCAGTCTTCAGAAGGATATTTTGCACCACGTTGAGTATACGGTGGCGCGGTCGCGATTCAGCTTCGACGATTTTGAGGCTTACTTGGTAATGCAATTTCCTTCTTTTATTATTATTATTATTATTATTATTATTATTACCTTAGGTTCAAATGCATCGGAAATATAATATAATTTTTTTTTTCTTAAAACTTTTTATGATCGTCTTTTTGTTGAATTTATCTTGCTCTGTTAAAGAAACTGGAAATCTTGGAACGTTAATTGAGTAGGGTGGCATTATATGAGTTTGATGTACAAGTGGCAGCTGAGGTGGCTTGATGATAGGTCGGAGCAGTTGCCACGTTAAAGCTTTTTTTTTTTCTTTTTTTGTTATGTTTGTTTGAAACCCAAGACATCTTTAATGGTTAAATTATTCCAGAGTTTGATATTCTTATCATATTATTAACTAATTAAACTCTTATACATTAAATTATTTCTCGTAAGGGGTCATAGCTTATTAGACTATATTATGTATGACTCACGATAACATCAACCCATTATTTAAATTATTTATAATATATAATTTAGTAAACATGTATTTTTTTCATAATATATATTATTTACATTTAAATAAAAATTATATATAATTATTTAAATTTATATAAAAATTATATATTTAAAATATCACTTTTTAAATTATTTATTTTTAAAATATCACTTTTTATTTTAAAAAAATATATTTTTAAAGAAATATTATTTATTTAAAATTTATCTATATATTAAAATTAAGATTTATTTATTTTAATAAATAAAAAATTCATTTAGTTTATAAATATATTTATATAAACTAATGTATTGTTGCGATAGGAGCAGGAATGCGTCAATATAAATATATATATTTTTTAAAGCAAATGCACTGAGCGTTTTGTGCACCAAATGCACAATGCATTTGTATTAGGGTCTGACACCCCTACTGGGGCGTCTGGCCATGTTGACGCTCAATGAGCACCACATGACACCCATTGAGTGCCGTGGTTGCCCTAAGGGTATGTATGAGAGTTTAATAGTTCTGCCACATCATCAATATTAAATTCTTATCTGTTAGACTATATCTCCTAATAGTTTATAATTTCTTAGATTGTACTGTACAAAATTCACAATCACGTTTTATATTTTTTATAATAGCTAGTCATTAAATGGAAATGGGTAAGATGGTGATGATGGCGACTGGTTTAAACCTTCGACAAACTACTTCTCGCGACATGCCCAGAATGCCCATACATACCAAGACCTTGTTCACATAGTGAATAAAGGCCAGGTGGAAGGGGGCAGTCAGTTGACTGCTTCTTGCCCACGTCCCCCTACAACTAGATACGAGATACTTGGTTTAAATTCTCCAATAGGAAATTGCATACCATTAGCCAATTTATATATATATATATATGTATGTATGTATGTATGTATAAGAACATGGGTACATGATATCGAATGTAATCCATGTCAAGGTGCAAAGCTAGCTCGAGTCGCTAGAACTTAAGATAAAATAATGAAGGAACTAACACCACAATGTATTGTGCAACTATCCTCGGGTGTTGAAGAATTCATTGATTCCCAATGCTGAGCTACTATCGGTATAGTTTTCAATCCCAACCATGGTGCATGTAAGCTTAGAAAAGTTGGACAAAGCCAGTGGTTAGGCAGACACCCAATTGTTTGTAGTGTTGCAATGAATCCAATGGATCCTCTTCATAGAGGATGTGAGAGGGGCATGAAAGGAGGTAGACCTTTGGTGTCATCGTGGAGTAAGCACACCAAAGCTAGATTTCGGGTAGGGGTGGGGAAACACATAAATTGGTTAATGCCACAACGATCATATGGAAAGACAGTTTTGTTGATGCATTCCTATTGAAAATGAAGAAGAAAAGGGATCCTCTTTTGAACAGGAGAATTTGGTTATGTCGATCTTTTATATTGCCGAAATTTGTTGATTGCTCTGTATGAATTAACAATGGAAAAAACTCCTATTCATTGTAAGATCACATAAAGAAAGGTTGGTCATAAATTTGGAGAGTTTGCTTCTACACGAAAACTAAGACCTTCAAGAACCAGATGGAATGAAACCAGACAAAACGAAAAAGTTAGGAGAAAAAGCCCATTCTAAGTGCAGATGACACACAAAGAGAATTTGATTTCGGTAAGACTTGATTTGAATTGTAGTTCAGATTGAAGTCAGTTCCATGAGGGCGGCTACGAAAGTCACCGAATGGGTTATTCCTTCAATTTGTCCAATATTTATATAAAGAAAAGGCATGGGAGGAAGTTGCAGATGTCTGGGACGAACATGACTTCTTCTAGTGTTAGAAGACCACAGGAAGACACTTGGGACGAGAGCATGTCATAAAAGAAGCACACTGGGCGAGCGTGCTTTGGTCGTTTGTTTGGGGCACAGTTGAATGTAGATATCATAAGGTCAGGTGCAAGATACCGGGCCAAGAAACCTGGCAACTAGTCCCCCATTCAAATCTAGTAGTATACTAATGAATGGAACTATTTCATTGAAGTGGAAAAATCAAGAGATATTTCCTAGGGATTACAATAACTCTAGAAATTTGGAGAAATTTTGATTGGATTATGGCCCAAATTCAAAGAGTAATAAAGAATTGAATAATCATTCTAGGATCAAACATTTTATGATCAAAATGGAATCACCATCTATTTTGTGTGCATAGCGTGTATACACCATACAATCAAAATGTATAAATCCCGACAGGAGCGCCCTATTAGTAGAGCATTTTCGGACCTAGCTGCATGAATTCCTTACATCTATTTTAGAATACATGCTTCCCTCGGAGCGAGACTCACTCTATCTATATCTCAAAATTGAAGAATGATACGCAAGAAATCAAATAGGAAAGACTGAGAGCTTGACATGTCGCGAATCTTCTTGAAAGAAAGGGGCGCCTTGAGGAACGCGGGTACAGATAGTGCATGGCTGTCGTCAGCTAGTGTTGTAAGGTGTTTGGGTTAAGTCCCACAACGAGTGTAATCCTTGTGTTTAGTTACTATTCACACTTAAATAAAAATTATACATAATTGTTGAAAATTTTTAAAATTATTTATTTGAAATAATTTATTTATTTATTTTAAAAATATCAATTTTTATTTTTTAAAAAATATTAATTAATTAATTATTATTTAAAAAATTTATATACTATAATGACATTAAAAACAATATATATATATAGATGTGTGTGTGTGTGTGTTATTGCAACTACAATAACATTAAAAACAAAAAAATAAAAAATAAAAAAGCATAATGGGGAATTGAGCGTATGGGATTCCCAAACACTCAATAGCATTATTAGGCGTCTGACACCAAACGTTTAATAAATCTCTCTTCAACCCCGTTACAAACGCCCTAAGGGCAATTTTAATGGTTATACCATTGAAGAGTTCGATATCTTTGACACATTAGCAACTTATTAAATTTTTATTTATTAGATTATCTGTCTTAGACTATATCATATTTTTAATGTATTGTTTTTAGTGGCTACTTTCCAATAGCCAGTTTTTAACAAAAGAATAAATAATCGACATATGAGTTAATATTTAATAATTAAGGCAACGACTTTGTATATATTTATTATTGACTATGAATTGCTATATTTTTTTCTTATAACATTACAAATCAGATGATGGTCCTCAAGTTATTCGGGGTCAAATGACTCGTGTTCATGATCAAAATTTGATGATCAGTAGCTACTTCATATAATTTTTGCAAACTTTTCATCTCATCGTGTTTTTTATTTCTCCATTGCACCATTTGTTTCCACTTTTCTTGCTTATTTATTGCAGTAGATGTATTTTTTCCCTTCTCCTTTCTTTCTTTTGTCTTTTCTTTTCTCTTTGAAGCCTTTTGATCGATCAGACAAACTTCAACTACATCATTACCAACCTTAAGACTTGTATTTGCATTTAATAAAGATATGTAGACACTAAATTTATGTAGATATGTAGACTTGTACATCGTCGTGTTTGAAATGCTTCTTACCTTGTTGATAGTATATTGCTTGTGCATGTTCCCTCAATTGGTCATCATTCCAACTACTACGATGTTCTGCCAATAATTTGTTGTACACTTGATTAAATTCGTTAATAACAGGAAGAAGCCAAAACAAGTGTTGCCTAACATGATTTGGTTTTCTAGGTGTGCCAAACTTGCAATTTGTATTGAAGTACTGTGTAACTTGTTTCCAAAACATTTTGTCGCTTTGTTTGTTGCCAACAATACTATCAATTGAAATTGTTCACAAGCATAAGATTATCTTCTACACTTCATGGTTGATGCTTGTGAGCAATATTTTTGCTCAACTCCTTTGAATGAATAATTTTCTCATTCGTTGGCTGTGCAGAAAATGACGGGATTTGAGAATCAGAGATGAAATTCATCTCAGTTAAATTTTTAGGTTGCGTATGGGAAGACTGGTTACAATTTTTGGCAATTAAGAAATGAATGATCATTCAAGATTAGTATTGAAATATGGAGGAAATGTATTTGGTGACAGATATGCATGACAAAGAAATTGAAATTATTGTTGATTTTAGACATTAAAATTGAGGTAAGAAAAATTTTGGGGATTTGAAATGTTTGGAGGATAAATGTTTTGTATATTTTATAATTTTGAGGAGTTTGATGATTATTGGTGTTTGGATGTGGGAAAGAATAAGAATTGCTAAATGGATCTATTGTGTTATAAAACATAATGAAATATTTGTAAATAATGAGAAAGCAAAAGATTGGAAGTGGAGATGTATTTTTAAAAAGAAAATGAGTATAAAGATTTGTTGGTGAATGATTGAAATTTTTTTATAGATTAAAGTGATATTTATAATTTTTTAAAATAAAATATTAAAAAATACATAAAATATCAAAAATTAAAAATATATAATTAATTAAAAAAGTGGCGATTTACTAGTTGTTGCACATTTGCAACGACTAGTAAACCAAAACAAAAAAATAACAATAAAAATTAAAAAAAAAAACATATTAGCCCTTACAATGGCTAGTTTAATATAAAAAAATTTCTAACAACCTGCTGTTGCAGCTATTGGAAAATTTTTTTTAAAAAATGGTTAAGCATTTGGTCTGTATAAAACGTTCAGTCGTGGTCAGACACCCCACATCGGCGTTCAATGAGCGTCCCCCTACTCCCATTGAACGTCTGTTAAAGACGCCTTTATAGAACTATCTTATCGGTTAAAAAGCTTAGGGCGTCTTTAGTGAGAGTTCAATGGATTTAGGGGGCGCTTATTGAACGCCCACGTAATTTAGCCACGGTTGAGCGTTTGGTATAGACCAAACGGTCAACCATTTTAAAAAAATATTTTTGGTGGAAGAGTTGCTGTTAGAACTTCTTATTTTTGAATGTTAAACTAGCCATTTCAATAACTAATATATATATATATATATTTAATTTTTATGGTTAATTTTTTTTATTTTGGTTTACTAGCTGTTGCAAATGTGCCACAACTAGTAAACAACCACTTTTTTTTAAAATTTATTTTATATTATAATATGGTTGTTGAGGATGAATGTGATACAATCACAAATTGGAATAATGATGAATGAGAAGCACCAATACTCGTTAATTAAGGGAGTAGCATGAATTTTTAACAATACTTTAAAGGGAATGCAGAACTTTGCGATCAAGAAGTGCATTATCTTGTGTTCTTTCAAACTTAATAAAACATATTTGAGCACATTTTGGTGATAATGAAGATAAAAATTAGTATATTTTTAAATCATCATACTTAGTCATCATTTCATGATGTAATGTTGTTAATTATTGAATGTTACGTAATTTTTATTTACGTTTGATATCTAATTTTTATAAAATGATAATTCATATATATATATATAGTTTAAAAATAATATTCAAATATTAAAATACAATTTTAAATATTTTCAAATATTATATTTCATAAATATTGACAAATAATATTTTCTTTTAAAATATTATATAGTTTTTCAAAAGAATAAAATATTTGTTTAAAATAAATAAAAAGTGATAATTTAAAAATAAATAAACAATTTATTCGAACAAATAAATTGTAAAAATAAATAATATAACTTTTCAAAAATTTAAATAATCACTTATAATTTTTATTTAAGTGTAAATAGTTTAAATTATATTTATAAAGAAAAGAAATATGTATTTTATATAATATTTATTGGCAATAGTTTAAATAATGGGTTAATGTCCTTGTGGGTCTAAAATAGACGGTTGCTTAAGATTGAAGAGAAGGGAGAAAGAGAGAGAAAAGAGAATGAAGAGAGAGTAGGAATAAAAACATAGCTGTTTGTTTCTATTTTTCACTTTTATTTCATATATAACTTTGAGTATATATAAAAGAGACGGTTGCTTAAGATTGCATTTATTAAATATTAGAGATAACTGCTTGCAGTCTTACTTATCGTCTTACAAGTCTATTTTGTCAACAAAATATAACTGCTTGTTGTATATTTTATCATTGCTGGTGGTGGTCCATTTTGTTAACAAAATACGACTGTTTGTTGTATATTTTATCATCCCCCAGCAATCTAAACATCATAGGAATGAAAATGAGCTTGGAACGAAGAAACATGAACTAAGGAGAGGATAGTGGCTTGGTTAGAGTGTTGACAACCTGATCCCTAGAGGGCACATAATGGAGTAGTATAGCTCCTTTGGAAACACATTCACGAACAAAGTGAAAATCGATTTCCACGTGTTTTGTATGAGCGTGTAGAACTGGATTTGATGCCAAATGCAAGGCACTAATGTTATCGTAGAGGAGCAATGGGGGTGAAGGAAGAGGTTGATGAAGTTCGAGAAGAATAGACTCGAGCCGCATTATTTCGACAACAGCGTTTGCAAGACCATGGTATTCAGATTTGGTGCTAGAACGTGAGAAAACCTTTTGTTTGGCTGAGGACCAAGAGACAAGATTGGGACCAACGAAATAGCAATAGCCACTTGTGCTACAATGGTTGTTGGGGCAACTTGCCCAATCTGCATCAGTATTGCATGTGAAGGCGAGATTTGAAGGCTGAGAAAGAGAGGCCATGGGTTGCAATTGCATGGAGATATCGAAGGATGCGTTTGACAGCAGCCCAATGGGATGTTGTTGGGCCATGGATGAATTGACAAGCTCTATCGGCAACAAAGTTAATGTCGGGATTGGTTTACAATCACTCATGTCGACACGTTTAACTGAATCAAGAATGTACCCTGATTGATTGAGATGGAGGGAATCAGGTGAGTTGGTAACATGAATGCCAAGAAAGTAATGAAGAGGGCCAAGGTCCTTGGGGGCAAACTTACTGTTGAAAGTGGACATCAGATTAGTAAGTAGTCCATTGCTTGACTTAGTGACAATGATATCATTAACGTAGACAAGAAGAATGATTGCCTTTAGTCCTCGGTGAAATATGAACATGGAAGGGTCTGCTTTAGAGATGAAGAATTCATAGGCAAGAAGGAAGGTACTTAGCTTGTTGTACCATGCCCTCGGAGATTGTTTTAGGTCATAAATGGTCTTGTGGAGGCAGCAGACAAGAGGAGGAGAGGCAGTGACACAAACCCGAGAGGTTGGGACATGTAAACTTTTTCTGTGAGATCGCCATTTGAAAAGGCATTATGCACATCAAGTTGACAAAGGGGCCAGCCATGGCCAAGGGCAAGAGACAACATGATCCGAATGGTAGCAGGCTTGACGATGGTGCTGAAGGTTTCAAAGTAATCAAGCCCATGTATTCGACTAAATCCCTTGGCGACTATATGTGCCTTACGACATTGAAAAGAACCATTTGAGTTGTATATATGTTTAAAGACCTATTTGCAATTAATGAGAGACTTGTCGTTGGTAAGAGGTACTACAAACCAAGTGTTGTTTGAGTGAAGGGCATTAATTTCAACTAACATAGCATTAGTCCATTCTTTGGAAGCAAGAGCAGTGACTATTGAAGTTGGAGCAATGGCAACAACTGTAAAAAGCTTCGGTTTGAAGATGCCGGCTTTGGCACGAGTGATTATTGGATGGTTGTTGAGAGGAGTCGACTGTGGGGTTGATGCTACAGATGAAGGGAAAACAGTAGATGGAAGAACAGGTGATGAAAGAGGCATGCCTATATTTGTGGTTGAGGTAGGTGTGACGGCATCCGTGGGTAATGGTGTGGTTGTGCTTGAGAGATGCTCAATGATAAAATATACAACAAGCAGCTGTATTTTGTTGACAAAATGGACTTATAGGACGACAAGTAGGACTGCAAGCAGCCGACTCTAATATTTATTAAATGTAATATTAAGCAACTGTCTCTTATATATATACTCAGAGTTGTATATGAAATAAAAGTAAAAAATAGAAACAAAGTGTTGTATTTTTATTCCAATTCTCTCTTCTTTCTCTTTTTCTCTCTCTCTCTCTCTTTCTCTCTCTCTCTCTCTCTCTTCTCTCTTTCTTTCTGCTCATCTTAATTCTTGTTTTATGGTATAAGAGCCATTGAAACAACTCCCATCAATCCAAAATGGCTACCCCTTCTCCATCTCGACAAACTCCTCAATAAAAAATTTTTGTTTCTTCCAACCCACCGTTCAAATTCTGAGTTCGCCTCTTACTATTAAACTCAATAGGTACCTACTTTGGAAAAACTACATCCTCAATGTGGTGATCGCAAATAGGCTTGAGGACTATCTTGGTGCTACGAAAACACTACCACCATAGTTCCTGGACCAACAACAAACCCAAAACCCACTATTCACGTCTTGGCAGAGGCTAAATTGACTGGTGATGAACTGGATCTATGGTTCTCTCTCTGAACCTATGCTCACCCAAATTATTGCATTCAACACAGCTGCTGAAATATGGGAAGCCCTTGCTCGCACATATGAGGCTGCCTTACAATCTCGAATCCTTGAGTTGCGAATGGAAGTTCAATCAGTACGGAAAGATGGTCTCTCTGTAAACGAATATCTCCTCAAGCTCTAATTTATCCATGACCGGTTACTGTTGATTGGGGAATTCATCTCTCCCAAAGATTAACTAATGTATTTTTATTAGGGTTTTGGGCCAGATTACAATGCCCTAGTCACCACACTTCAATCTCGTGTTGATCTTCCTTCCTTGGAAGCACACAACCAACTCCTCACATAGTACCTTCGTCTCTCGCGTCAACAATCTATTGACAAACTGAACATACCTTAAGTCCATCTCACAACTTCTCACGGCCCACAACATCATACGCCTTCCTCTCCTATCTCACCCCGCCAACCCCTGTCGCAGTCTTCTTCTCAATATAATCGTTCTTTTGGGTTCCAAAATAACCCCAGTATCCTTGGTCGACTTCAACTTTTATCTCCCACTTGGCGTCCTCCCAGATTTAAACCCAAATGCCAGATATGTAACAAAATAGATCACATTGCCTTAGCATGCTACCAACGTATGAATCCGGCTTACCAGGCGGGCTCTCGGCCACCTCGACCTTCTTTTCAATCTAATCCACTAGCTCAAGCATCTTCATCGGCAACCTATCCCTCATTTGCTGCAACAATACCTTCTCTCTTGTTGAAGCAGTCTTGGTATATGGATTCCGATGCCTCTCATCACCTTACACCAAGCTTCAATGCCCTGCAACAGTCCATTCCATTTTTTGTTAAGACCACGTGATGGTTGGCAATGGCTCCTCTGTTTTAATATCTAACGTTGGTAATATACTTCTTTCAACTCCCTCCCGTGCACTTCTTCTTAATAATGTTGTTCATGCTCCTTTGATTTCAAAAACTTATCAGTCTGTCAATACACCTCCGCTTCGTTTCTTGGACGACGATGATATCTGCCTTTGATGCCCGAATAGTCTTTCGAATGGCGTGAGATTTTAAGGCGTTGCCTGAGCCTCTGATATTCCAGTTAAGAATCGGTATGATCACCGATCACAACCCATGGAATCGCCCAAGAGAAGCTCATTTGATCTTCCACCAGCTGAGCATCAATCGACATCAAGAAACTTCGAATGCGTTCTATCTCCCTCTCTTGTGGAGCCTCTACGTATGCTTGCTATTGCACTAGAGATATTAGTTGAGGTTCACTATTCGACACTGAATGAGGTCTGTTTGTTGATTATGATGGCTCTTTTTGTTGATGCTGGTTGAATGTTGAAGAGACCTTATCTTCCGACTTTCTTGGTGTGAGTGGTGGCGTGGAGGCGATGAATGATCGTGGAGTCTCAGCTGAGATGGTAGAGGGGACAGAAACGGAGTGGGATGGAGGGATATAGAAATTCAGGGATTAAGGGTCGTAGCTAGTTGAGCCTCTTGTCAGCTGATCCTTTTGCAGGGCCCTGGTTTCCTGGGCTTGGGTTGGAGCCTCTTGACTGTTGTTCACGGCTTTGGTCCTAGTCGTCTTCTCTCGTTCTCGGTGTGGCGGTGAGCGTGGGTTTGCTGTGTCGTTGGTACAGTTGTCCATGCATCTCCCGCTTTGTCGTCTCGTTCGCTTCTTCGGTTGTCTCCGTTCACTTCCCATAATTGTGCCTTCCCAGATCATAAAGTAAAACTATAAAAAAAACTAGAGTTGAAGTAAGACAATTGATACACGAGCAGATTAGTGCATTCCCTGGTTCTTTTTGTCATGAAAATGGGTAGAGTTTGATCAATTTCTATCTTAGGCTACGGTTTTGTATGGTTTGGCAAGAGGGTGTCAGAGATTGTCATTTCATTTAAGAAGCTTTTTCAACTTCTTGGACTTTCATAGGTTTGAAGATTTCATCTTTTTAATTTAGGATACCTGCCCAGTTATTCAATCCTCATGAGCAGGCAGCTTAGATTCCCCCACATTGGTTGTTATTGGGTTGCGAAGGTGCAGGTGTAGATGACTTAAGCATGGAGGAAGATGAAATGGATAAGAGGCGAATGGTGGAGGGTTCGCAAGAGAAAATTCCTTATCCTTTTCGTCCATTTCTCCCTAGAGAGAAGGAACAAAAAAAAAAAAAAAAGAAAAAGAAAGATTTACGATTGTTGAAAGTAAATTAATTGAGAAGAGATTTTTTTTTTTTTAAAATTTTAAATTGGTGGATGATTGCATTTGTAACCCCTTCAAGTTAAAAAATACCCCATGATAACATGTTCAAGAGCTCTTGGATCTAACTTATCCTGTTTGTATTGCAAATATAAGCAAAAGAGGCATATTGAAAGACTTTAGGAGCAAGATTGTTTGATGTTATTAGGATAGGGTAATTCCAGTGGACTCCTTAAGTTGTTTTGAGACAAAAAAGCTTAGTTTGTATCTAGGTGTCCATTTTTTGTTCGACACCATTTTTTTTTTGTAGAGTGTGGACGCAAGAAATTCATGAATAATACCTTTCTTCTGAAAGTATAAGGTCAAAACTTGATTGAAGTAGTCTTTGGCATTGTCAAGACTAATGACAATAGAGAATGTGATCTTAGGAGCCTCAAGATCATCAAGTTTTGCTAAGGCATCACCCCACTTAGATTCATGACACTTGGCGCTATCTCATTCATCCATCATTAAAGTGAAGATCTTGCAATCTCGAGAAGAATCAATGGTGAAGATGGAATTGGATGAATCTCAAGACATATGAAGACATCTTCATCATCCACCTTTTCCTTGTTGTGGATCCTGAGAATAATCTAATGGATAAGTTCAAATTTATGAGAGAACCAATGTTGATAGTAACTAGTCAAGTAGTATTCCCAAGAACCCACATGACACATTTTCCTTTTTAGCTTAGTCCTAGCCCATCTTATTTCTCTTTTTTTTTAATATATTTTTTATTTACATAATCATCATTAGAAAAAGTCTCTCTTACACACCATCATTGTCTTTTACTTACATTGGTCACCCTTACCCATGCTTGTTACTATGCATAGTCATATAGTACCCTTCATTTGAATTTCTCACCATCTTCCACAAGAAGGGTAAGTAGAGCATGGGCTACTTATACCATTCATCCACATCACCTTTAGACCATCTCCTATTGGTCCATCATCTCCTTGGAATATCTATATAAACTCCTCAAATTCACGCTTGAGGAGCATCTCATTTTTTATTTTCTCCCTTGATCACATTGGAGCTTTTCCAACTTTTCATTTTTTCATTCTTCATTTCTTTTATTTTTGTTTTTCATTAGCCTTCAAGTTCATGGAAGGCTAAGTCTTTTGTTGGGGCTAAAAGGAAACCCTCTCCACTCTTCTCTTGGGAATTCTTGGGTAATACTTCTATTTTACTTGACATGTGTTCTCTCATACTTTTGTTAGGTTTTGTATTAAACTTCATATATTATATCATGTATTTTGTATAGTTGATTTTGCACAATCTAATGAAAGATTGAGGTATTTCATTTTTATCTTAGTGTGACTTTTTTGTAGTTTTCTTTAATGTGTCATATCATATATTTCACATGTTTAGAATTTATATTTTACATTTACACATATTAGAACTTTAATTCTACTTTACTTTTTATTATAAATACCTCTTTTGGGAGAACACTACTTTTTAATACATTTGAGCGTAAAGATTCATTATTGTGGGTATAAAAACTCTTTAGTTATTTTTATCCCTAATTATTTTACTCAAGAAAGACTAAGAGAGAAAAAGATTGGGCCTACTCTAATGCCCTAACTCTTCTATCTTATCGTTATTCCTACATTATTAAAATATTATCATTATCTTATCTCATTCTCATTTTTCTTATTTTATTATATGTAGCAAACCTTAGTTTTAGAAATTTATCCCAATCTTTGTGGTTCGACCTTGGGCTTCCCCAAGTTTATTACTTGTTGAATGTATTACATTATTTTTCCTAGTTATACTTATAACTTGTTGCATTATTTGCATTATATCTAGGGTCTATTTATGTTGTATATTATTAATTCATCATTTAAAGAATGCATTTTTGCAACTCTTTATCTATTTAAAAGTGTGCACTTAAAGTAAGCAACACATCTCTGCTCTGCTTCTCTCTCTTTTTGCATCTCTCCCTCTCTCTCTTTTTGCGTTCCTCCTTGTCTATCTTTCCATGTCTCTCTTCTCTCTCTATCTACGTCTCTCGTCTGTTGCTCTATCTACGCCTCTCTTCTGTTACTCTATCTACGTCTCTCTTCTGTCTCTCTTTCTGTGTCTCTCATTCTCTCTCTTACGTATCTCCCTCTTTCTCTCTCTCTTACATATCTCCCTCGTTCTCTCTCTCTCTCTTGCGATTAGCTCTTCTTTTTGGAATGTTACGAATATGAAGTATGTGAACTTATGATGATCATGAATTTATCATAATGTATTATCTAATATGTCCTTATTTATAATTTTATAATTTATATTTTATTAATTAATTAAATGTTAAATATAGATAAATAAAGTTATAAAAAAGTATTGAACAATTCTTTAGGGAAATATATATATATATATTGAGTAAGAGACCAATAAATAAATAAATAATTCTTCAAGGATTTTTAAATAATTATTTTTAAGGACTGCTTAGGCCTGACCTAGTCTTTGCCTAGGTCCTGTCTTATCTTAGGGAGGCTTATCGTCTTAAATTGCATTACCGACTTGACAAAATTGCTTTATGCCTAAACCTAAACAATGCAAACCCTCCCTCACCCTTGCGCCAATAAAAGAAAGAAGATGGAACTACAATGGTGACAACAAAGTTGATGCTGACAATAATAGGATTCTAGTGAAGGTATTTTCTTCTATGTATTGACTCTTTGTGAACAAAATAGAGAATTTTATTTTTCCTTGTTTCTTTCTTCTTCTTTCGTTTGATCGTGCAGTTGCAACAAATTCCCTTTTTTTTGTTCCTTTAGCTCCTCTTCTTCCATGCTCCTTAATTCTCTTCTCTCCTTCATCTTCCTTTATTTTTATTTTTTTAAGTTTGTGACATTCTGATACCCTTTTTTCTTTGCTCTCTTTATTGTTTTCTTTTCTTTTTTCTTTTTTTTTTTGAAAATCTAACAATTTATTCTATGGTTTTTAATTTTATTTCTTTTATATGATTACTTCTTTTAAACACATAAATACAAATCCTATGATTTGATTAATTTAGATATTACAAGTTGTATTTTATTTTTAGTTAGATCTCTTTAAGAACCTGTCACCAATCATAGGTGGGATTTCGGTCCTAATTACCTTGTTATCAGCTGTGGCTATTTTTCAACTGTTTGGACGTGGGTTATAGGTGTTGAAATATATGAGAATAGTTGTTTGTGTGATTAGTAGCTTTTAAAATCTATATTCTTAAAGTTGCCGAATGATACAACCCAGACTTTGCTATCCAATAGAAATAGGAAAATGAACTACATGGGAAAATGAATTGGTATTTGAGGCTATTTCAACAATGTCAAGCGGAGTGCTCAATCTCTTTATCTCATCCAAATTAAATCTGACTGAATTGTTAGCCTGGATACCATGTTCTAAAATAATTGTACACTAGACATCTTTTAGTTCACGAATTGGTGGAAGTAGCAACAACAATACTGATTCTTGATTAGATTCTCTGATAACAATGATGAAGACCAAACAAACTTCTTTCTACCAATAAGAACTAATTCTTTCTAAAATATCGAAGAGATTGTAATGGCTATGAAAGTTGCCCTCAAAGGATGGCGAGGAATCAGAGAATGGAAAACGAACAAAAAACGAAGAGAAAATGGAGGACGACCGGGTGAACAAGAAGGGTGGATAACAACGACAGGTGCTGAATGGAGGAAAAATGGACATTTGAGAATGGATAATGGAGCAAGGAGGACGGAAATGAGGAAACTGAACGAGATAAGAACAGGAGGACAACATTATGAGGAAAGAAGGAACATTACTATAGATATAGGAAGGACTACGACAAGCGCACGAGTTTCCAAAGATGTGCTATGGAAAAGATCAACCAAATAAGACAAACAAGAGAGAAAACATGGAAGAATATTCTTCTGAAAGAGAAGGAGAAGTAGAAACTAATGGGTGGATAGTGGTGACAGGAAAGAAAAGACGCGGTTACCCCAAACAAGACAAAAAAGAACAGGGTATCTCCACAGCTGGTCTCAAAGATAAGAACAAAACGTTTATTCCAACAAGGACCAGTCAAAGAAATAAATGTCAAGTACGCTGAACGCCGAATGGTGAGTGGCATTATGTGTCATTTCCAACACGACACAAGTTTTTCTTGATCTATTACACAAGAGACAGCCGAGAGACGATACTCTAGGAAGTCACAAAAACGAGTCATTATCATATAGTAGTAAACAAAGAGGCAGTGCTGTGGATGAAGAGAAGACTGGAGAGGACGCTAAATGACAATGAAGGAAACAACAATACAGGGGTTTTTCGTGGAAAAGGATTTACAGTCATCATAGAGGTTTTGGTCAACGAAAATGGGAGGGTCATCAAAATTAAGGTAGTGAATGGCCAGGAGGAGAGAACAATAGAGGCATGGAGGAGTCTATGGAAAGCGGTGGACACGGTGGTATAGGAGGTGGTGGAGAGACAAACTAAAGACTCAAGTAGCGACAGGACAAACAAAATTGAAATGCAGGAGACGAGGAAGGTAGAACCAAGGAAGTATGGCAACGAGGGACAAAAGGAAATCGAAGATTGAGAAGGAACCGGGGCAAAGATGAAAGGAGAAATAGAAACCAAGAGCGGAACAAAAAGGATAAGGAGGCGACGAAGGTTTTTGTCATATGAACTTCTGATGAAACCACCTGGCGTATAGTGGAGAGGTCTGTCCGACAAATCCTCAAACGGAATATCCCCATAAGAAGATTGGACGCAGCTAGAAACTTGATCTATGTTCATGAAAAGGAAGAAATCAAAACTATTCGGGCTGCGAAACATCGAACACTGATAGGGGGTTTCTATTTTGAAGACTGGAGTGAAAACATGGCCATCATAGGTGCTCAGGTAGCGTACCGGGATAGTTGGATAGGAGTTGAAGGACTAAGGTTGTAGGACTAGATTCCAAAGATGTTTGAAAAATAGGGAGACGTTTGCGGTGGTCTTCTGGAGATCACCCGTATAACAACAACTACGACATTAATGGAGATGGCTTTTCTGAGACTGAGAGGCCACTATTCAGGATTCCTTCCAAAGGAATTCCATGTTTGTGATGAAAGTGGGGTCAAGGAGTTTTGATTGGTGGACATCGAAAAAAATTGGGGTATCGAGGTGAAAGAACTTCGGATGCAACTCTTGGAAAATCTCGCCAGAAACTGTTTGGAAGAAATCATAGATGTCGAAAAGTGGAAATCCGGTGACTGGAGAAGCTTCGAAATCGAGATTTCAAGTAATGATGATGATGAGGTGTAGACAAAAGGCGGCAATGATGAGGTGCAAGGGGTTAGGTGTCGGAGCAGGTGGAGGTGGCAGAGAACCAGTGGTGGCATGTCACCCGGACATGAAATGGCAGGGGGTAGGAATAATAGGTAGGTGAACAGATAGAAAGATCACGTGGGTCATTAAGAATGGGTCGGGCCAGACCGGGGAATTATAAGCCAAGATAAATGAATAAAGGCCCCAACCCAAGGACAATCCAGTCGAGCAGTTATTAAAAGTTCAAGGAGTGATGCGAGTTTGGATGGGTCCAATGAGGATCAAAATGAAGTGGGCCTGCATGGTAGGCCTGAAAACAAGGCGGAACGAGGAAAGGAAAAGATGGTGGATAGACCCAACCTAAAAGTCTACCAACAAAACAGACAAGGAGAGGAAAGGAAGAGGTTTGGGGCCCAAGCATGGTGGGAAATCCAGACTGAGGACAGTGGGTCGGAATGGGATACTGACTCTGAATATCATGAGTAACTATCCTAGACTGACACAGAACATGTTAAGGAGACTCAAGAAGAAGATGACGATGAGCCAGAAGGGGCAACACGGCTGGAGAGCGGTACAGAGACTTAGGAGAATGACGATCATAACTAGGTTCGTATACAAAATCATATATCTCTTCTCCCTCCCTCCTCCAGTAATATAGGTAGTTCTGGCTCAAGATGTATGGCTTGTACATCATGGAACAAGAAGGGGACGACGCAATCACAAGAAAGGACAACACCGACTAAGCAGATGCGACTTTCAGAAGGAGAGGAACACATGATTAGTCAGAATAACCACAATGAGATTCATCAAAATTCTCAAAACCAGGAGTATGAGCGGGTTAGGGAGTTCTTATTCTCCATCAACGCTCAGCTGATAGAGTCTCATGAAGGCCAATATGGTTTTTGGGGTGTTTGTGAGCCTATGAAGATCCTCGGTTGGAATATCCGTGGGAATGGACCTGCGAGCAAGTAGAGGTTGATCAAGAAGACAATCACGGCGACTAAAGCTGATTTGATAGCTTTCAGGAAACAAAAAAGATTTAAAATCAACCACGATATTGTTGCCTCTATATGGAAATCTAGATTCGTGGATTGGGTTGAGCTTTTTGCAGAAGGAACAGCAAGAGGGATCCTCATCATGCAAGACGTTAGAAATATAGTCTTCCAAGAAAAATGGGAAGGGACGCAATCTTTGTCGGTCAAAATAGACATTGGAGATGATCTTGATTGGTAGTTTACAATAGTTTATAGACCGTGTGACAAAGTAAGCAGGGAGGCATTTTTACTTGATATGGCAGCCCTGTCAGCCATTTTTCAAGGCCTTTGGTGTGTGGGAGGAGATTTCAATATGGTCAAATAGATGGGGAAAAAAGGAAATGCAATAGAACCGATATGACGATGAGAAAGTTTGACGATTGGATCCATGACATGAAGCTCCAAGAGCCAGATCTTAAAAATTTAAAATTCACTTGGAGCAATGGGAGGGAGAGGGCAACAATGTCTAAATTGGACAGATTCCTATATAATGTAGAATGGGGGGAAAATTTAACTAGCAATTAGTTTGGGGACTGCAACACCTTACGTCAGATCATTGGCCAATTATTTTAGATACGACAAAGACAAAATGGGGACCTAGACCGTTTTGGTTTGAGAATGTCTGGCTTCAACAACCACATTTCAAAGAGAGAATCCAATAGGAGTGGAGTGCCGACAAAAGCCAAGGCTGGGCGGGGAACAAAATAATGATGAAAATGCATAACTTGAAAAGAAAATTAAGAATGTTGTTGTGTAAGGCGAATAAAGCTAATGGAATCCGTAACGGTCCTGGATAGGAAATTGGAGATTGAAGATGATCTTGCTTTGGTAGAAGAGAGGAAAAAGTTGATCGAGGATATTCACATGCTGGAAAATAGACTAGAAAGGAGGAATAGACAAAGAGCTAAGCTAAGATGGGCAAAAGAAGGGGATGTAAACACTAAATTTTTCTATCGAATTCTGTCCATCAGGAAAGTAAGGGCCACCATGAGCAAGTTAGAAGATGAATCGGCGAAGTTAGTTGACGAAGAAGAAGAAATCCAGCTGATAATTACAAACTATTTTGAAGGTCTGGCCAAAGAAAAATCCCACACTGAATGGGGGGGTAGAAGGCCTTAAATGGCAAAGAATTTCAGAGGAAGCAAGCAGGTGGGTGGAACGAGATTTTGTAGAAGATGAAATTAGAGAGACAGTTTTCAGGTGTGATGGAGGAAAGATGGGTTTACAATGACATTTTTCTAACAGATGTGGGAAACAGTCAAGCAAGACATCAGAGACTGCATTAAAGAATTCCATAGGGATGCCATTGCAAACAAGAGAGTCAATGAAACATATATCTGCTTAATTCCAAAGAAAAACAACTCTATGGGAATTGCAGATTATAGGGTGATTAGTCTGACCACAAGTATATATAAGATCCTGGCCAAAACCCTAGCAAATAGGCTCAAAATGGTCCTTCCCACAACTATAAGTGAACACCAGATGGCCTTTGTCAAAGGCAGACAGATAACAGATGCGGTTTTGATCGCTAATGAAGTGGTGAAGGTTTACTGAACCAGCAGCAAAGAAGGTCTCTTGCTAAAAGTGGACTTCGCCAAAGCCTACGACTCAATAAGATAGAGTTTTTTAGACTTTGTTCTAAAAAGGAAGGATTTAGAGAGCAATAGAGAAGGTGGATGCAAGCATGCCTACGAATAGTCAATTATTCGATGTTCATTAATGGGAAACTAGGAGGTAAATTCAATGGTTACGGAGGGTTGAGACAATGTGACCCATTCTCCCCTTTTCTGTATACCATCATTGCAGATTTGCTGACCATAATCCTTGAGCAAGCAACAAAGACAGGAAAGATGGAAGGAATGCAAGTTGGGAAAAAGAAGATTCAGCTCACCCACTTGTTTTTTGCTGATGATTGTCTTATTTTTATGAGGAACAACAAGGAGGAGATCAAAACAGTGATGGGAGCCCTATAGGCTTTTAGCTTCTTGACTGGTTTGGACATCAATAAAAGCAAAAGTCAATTGGTAGGGATAAACTTGAACAAGGAAACAATAGATAGAATAGCAGCAGACCTAAAAGCATCCACTGGAAATTAGCCGATGCAGTACCTGGGAATGCCTTTGGGGGGAAACCCAAACAGTATGGGTATCTAGGAATCTATGATACATACCATTACGAACAAAACAACGGGGTGGAAAAAAAAGCTTTCTTTTAAGGGGGGAACGACTTCTTTTGCTGAAATCAGTCTTGGAGGCTTTACCAACTTATTTCATGTTATTTTTTAAAATGCCAAAAAGGTGGCTAGTCTCATTGAATGACACATGGAGAATTTCCTGTAGAAAAAAGAAGAAGATCAAAAAGGCCACAATCTTGTCAACTGGAAGAAAGTGTGCAAAGAAATAAATCAAGGAGGCTTAGGTGTAGGTGGCCTAATCAAAAGGAGTGTTGCTCCAAGGGGAAAACAGTTGTGGCGTATGCAAGAAGACTCGGAGGGATTATGGGCTAGAATTGTGAAAAGCATACATGAACCACAATCATTTGGGAAAGAAGCAGGATGGAACTGGAGGAGCAGCTTCTGACCCTGAAAGGATATTCATGGTCTCTACGATAGATTCAAACCTCATGTTATCCAAAAAGTTGGGCAAGGAGACAAAGTTGACTTTTGGAATGATATATGTGTGGCACTGATAGACCAAAGAATAAATTCCCTAACATTTACAGAATTTCCAATAAGCAAATAAGCCCTATATCAGACTTTTGATTGTGCAACATAGAGGAGGGGACGACCCAGTGGGGATGGAACACATTCCCGCAGAAATATAGGAGATGATCTGGTGGAGGAGTTAAGTGAACTGTTGCACACATTACAAAGGTTCCAACTAGAAGATACGAATGTGGAGGATAGGCCTTTATGGAAGGAAGAAATAAACAAAACATTTTCAGCTAGTGCTTTTATGAATACTATGAGTAAGGAGAATACTACTCAAGTGATTGTCCCAAAATATTTTATTTGGAAGCCTACTGCTCCAACAAAAGCGTGTATATTAGCCTCACCAATCAGCCTGAATAAATTGAACACAGCAGAAAATCTTCAAAAATGCCTCCCCAATGATTATATGAACCCCTCCATATGTCTGCTATGCAGGGACAACCCAGAAATGACCAACCATATCTTCAAGGAGTGCACAGTAGTGCAGCAGGTGTGGGACAGATGGAATTTTTCAGATACCAGAGAGGATTCAAGCTTCAAAGATGCAACACTACTGGAAGATCATCGTGCTTGCTGTATGGTATAGCACATGGGAGGAGAGGAACCGAAGACTATTTTTGGACAAAAATAGATCGAAAAGACTACTATGGGAACGATCTCATATTTTGTTTGCAACATGGGTGTCTTCTTCAAAAAATGGGAAGGGATACCATTTTGGGGAATGGTTATGTAATGGGGAGAACATTATTTAAATTGTTTAACTCAATCTATGTTTTGTAATTGCCTGATACCTCATCACGCTTATTTCCCTTTATTAATATAGTATTTTTCTAGTTTCTGCTTCAAAAAAAGAAAAAAAAAACTTCTTTCTACAAATGAAGGCTGCAGATCAAGTTGTTTTTTCCTCTTTTATTTATTTATTTATTTTACCTCAAATCTATTCCTTTTCTTCTAGGTATGTTCCTCTCCTTTTTTCTTTTCCAGATTTGTTTTAGAGATGGAGCCTGCACCAACGAGAAGAAGGCACCGACAATGGAGATGAAACGAGAAGGATTTATTGATGGCAAAAGAAGGTAAAAAATGGGCACAAACATGATTGAAGCATTGACAATGAGCAATGACTGCATCAAAAAATAACAATGATAGTGATGACAATTTCAGTGATGGTGGCAACGATGAAAAGTAATGAGATCTTGATTCCAGCAACGGTGAACTCTAATGGTTTCAGTGATGAAGGCGGACAAATAAACAAATCTGGCAATGAAAGCTAAAAAAAGAAATTCCTAATTCTTCAAACCTAAGGTTCTGATATCATGTTGAAAAATGAAAATAATAAAGAGCATAAGAAGGTAATGTGGTTCGGTTTTATGTTCTACTCCTCAGGAGAAGACAGGAGTATTTTCTAATTTGTTTTCTTAATGTCACTCTATACATAAATAGATATACAAATCCAACATTCTTTACAAAATCAGCACCAGTTATAAATGACAACTTCTTAGAATGGTCACAATATTCTTCATTTGCAGTCTCATTGATTGATAGACAGCCCACTGATTGATTAGCAATGTCACTTATTAATTATGCAATTCCTTTGATTGATTTGTAATCCCGCTGATTGGTTCACAATCCACTAATTGATATTCTTCTCCCCAATAGAATCACTTTTTGGGTGGAAGACTAGCCATCCCAAGTGGCTCAAAGGATTGTCCTTTCTCATGTGAATATCATCTCTAGTCTTAGTTAGGAAATCAATCTAAATGCTGCATATGCTACTCTTTAGCACCTTTGGCTTGAACGAAACAATAGGGTTTTTCATGATGAGGCACAGAAGGGAGATAAACTTTGGGAAGATACTAAATTTGTACTCAACTAATGGTTATACACATCATCTTTGGTCCAGGACTTTTTGGCGTTTTGCTGGTTGTTTGATTGGACTAGTTGTTTGCATGAAGTCTAAAAATTATGTAGGTATGGGGAATATGATGTTTCATTTCGTCCAGATCACATCTTTGCAGCAGCACCTCTGGAGTTTCCTGGATGTTGTAACATCTTATTTGATATATATTATGTCTTGTTTTTGTGCAATTTTTTTTTTTCAAAAAAGAAGAGAATGAACCTTGTCCCTCTTATTGATTGAGGTTTTGATATTATGTTAGACTGTTGTTTTACCAAAAGTTGTAGTTGGAAGGGTAGGGCTTGAAAATGCATATTAAAATATCATTAACAGTTAGATCTCCAAATAAAGTTTGCTTGATGTTATGGTGTTTGTAGGCATTGTCTTACAGCGTAAGAGATCGCTTGATTGAACGCTGGCATGATACTCAAGTGTACTTCAAGAGAAAAGACCCAAAGAGATTATACTTCCTCTCTCTTGAGTTCCTAATGGGTATTTTTTTTCAAATTCCAACTTTATGTATTAGCTATTTTTGTCCTTCAATATTATTTTTGAGCGATATTGGTGACTGGTATTTGTTTGTGATACAAACAGCATTTCTTCTCAAGGCATTATAGGATTTATATTATTTCTTTAATGAAGATTAAAAGTCCATTCATTTGGCTTTACTAAAGTCTGATTATTGAATAATTTCATGTCCTATGAAAATGAATGTTATGACGTTTTCACACTGCTATTTTTAATGGCTTGCTGGCTTAGAACTTGAAATCAATTGCACATGGATGGAAACTTGAAATGAATAGCATATGGTTGAACTAATAGATCAATAGTTTGACACATGGTAAGCATGGTATGAAGTGATGCATTGAAGGCTCACCTCTTACCCTGTTACAAAATGTTATTAATTGAATATTCACCAGAGAACTGTCTGGCTTGTCTACGTAAGTACTGCCCCAAGATAATGATTGGTCTTTATTATGAGAATCAATCACATCACTGTTTACTTTCAAATACAATTGCACACTTGACGTTTTGACACCACAAATGTGCACTAAATAATCATAGACCGCTTCATGAAAAAAATCTACTAACTCACACTGTAGATATATGGACAGAACAGTGGAGAAAAGTAGATCTATGTAATTGATCTCAGATAGTTGGGAAAAGATTCAGTTGAGTGGAGTTAAGAATCTTAGATTGCTTCATACTTTACTAAATCCAATTGCAATAATGCATATAGATATAGGTCTATATTTGAGGTGCGTATTTGGGCAACAGAGAGAAGATCTAATTTTGTTGACTTGGAAACTTTCTGACATAATTGAAACGTAAGCCAAACATGCAATTGGTTGCATTTACCAATTATATAACAAGACGAATCATTAAAATGTCAGAGTTTAGCACTTATGCAAAACATGTGACTGTTTTTTGTATTATTTGGAGGATGAAATCTTACTGCTGCCTGTTGAACTGTGTTGGGTGTATTTTTGCCACACATGTTACATCAGTTCATTATTCTATGACTGCAATTAATACCATTAAATTTAGAAACACTAAAAAAGAATTACAGTTAATCATGCCATTAAGATCCCATAAGGAACTGTCTGAAGCTACATATTGGGGGAATGCATGTTACATATTTTGACTGCAGTAATACTCTACAACAGTCACTGACAGAGAAATAACTTATTAGTAATTGTATAAGAATCAATTTCCTCATATTTTTCTCTTTGTCCCTTGCAGACTCTGTATTTTTCACTTCAATTTTGTTCATCCGTGGAAAATTTCTTGTGTAATGAAGTGAAAAGGCATGGGGGAGACATTTGTCTTACATAACTTGGAAAAAGTTAAAATTCTATTGGCTTTTGCTACTATGACCTTTCCAACCACAATTTTTCTGTGCATTTTACTTAGAAATAATAAATTGTAAATTTAAGTAATGTAATTTAAGTATAATCTAATATTAAAAAAAATTAAATGGATAAAGTAATAGTGGGTTCCATCATTTCTATGGTTACTTATTAAACGGTGAGGTCTTTTCTATACACCGTAGCTACTTCCCATTAAATTAATGTTATTAGTAATTTGTATAATTCACATTCTTTGACTTTACCTATAAATTTTTCAGTAATAGGTCTTTTCAGAACAAGTAATAAAAGGTTTTTATGTGTACATATGATTTAACTCCAAATCTTCAATTCACTTGATAAATGTTAAGAGTTCATTTATTCTTTTCCACCCATTTTATAATATTTTTGCTGAATGAGAAACTGATTTTGGCATCTCAGGTCGTTCTCTATCAAATAGTGTTGTAAATTTGGGCATTAGAGACCAATGTGCTGACGCATTGAACCAGCTTGGTTTTGAGTTTGAAGTGTTGGCAGAGCAGGTTAGGAAAATATTCAAAATTTAAATTTCAGTGTAGGCTTTTTGATTCAAGAATAATCAACATATATTGTTGACTTGCTTATCTATCAAAATTTGTGATAAAGAATTAAGGAAAATTTGAGGTGGTTTGCTTTTGTGGGACAACTACATGCCTAGACTTGTTTTTTTCTGAAATAGATGATGAAAAAATTGTAGAAAACATGGAATATTTTAAGTTAATTTATTAATGTAAATAATCATAAATGAGTCATGTCTATTGTTTCTTATAGTTTTTCCTTATTTTTGCTTTGAGTCTTACTGAAAATATAACTAAATGAATCTCTTATTAATAGGTTTAAATTAAATTACCCTTAGACCTAACAGCTAAAGTTATTGAGTAAAAAGCACAACAATGGATATCAAGCTAAGAAAAGTTCCTCTTCCTTTTATCTTCATCCTCCTCTTAGATCTTGACTGATAAGTGGACGAGCAAAATTGATCAGAAAGAGGCTTGAAACCAAGACAAAATCTTATTGCCTCTAAATGATACAAGCCAACATTCCATGTAATCAGCCGGGTACCTCATCCAGCATTTTGTAATAGTTATTATTATTAATAAAATAGTTTCCAGTTTCCAAAAAAATGATACAAGCCAACATTAACATATATATGGTCAACCTGTTCTAGGAGGTTGAATGTATCTTGGTAAAAGTTACATTTAAAATGATAAGGAATATTTTGGTGAGTTCTCTAAGAAGATTAAAGAAGTGGTAATACAAACTCACTATCCAAAAATCTTACAAGGAGATAAAATAGGTAGTTTTATGACGTATCTGAACAAGTGGAGACTGAAACTAAAGCACAATACCATTTAGGTCAACTTTCTACAAAATGTCATTAGTTGGAGAGGTGTTTTTAAGAAATTGTGTCTATTTGATACACCAATAACTCATTTGTTTCTCATATAGTCCTATCCTTTCGTTACATGGGTCCTGTTTTCGTGATTGTTACTGGCCTTTTAAAAAAATGCATAGAAAAAATGTCCTTGTGAAATGAAATGACTAATGAGATATCATGTACTGCTCTGAAGTTTGACCCTCAGCTATCTTATTTGTTGAGTTTCTTGATATTGGGTGCTATTTGTCTGATCAAATGTTTCTTGGTTATACTATTTGCAATGGAAAAAAGTAATCCTTCCTTCATCTTCTCTTTTTAACTTTTATAACCGTTATACTTTCTTGTATTTCTTAACTTCTTTACCTCGGCGGTCAAGGAAGGGGACGCTGCACTTGGTAATGGTGGCTTAGCTCGCCTTTCAGCATGTCAGATGGAATCCTTAGCAACATTGGACTTTCCAGCTTGGGGGTATGGCTCCATGTTTCTTCACTGATATCTCACTGAGACGCTGACAAAAATCTAATTTGAAGCCCTTTTCCTTTTTAGACATCAACTGCGTATGGAATTCTAGTTTGAAGGTTTTAATGTCTTCTCTTTAGAGAAAACTGATTGCAACTATTTTGTAAACCTTATAACTCAGGGCTTTAACTTTACCTCGTTACTGTTTGAGAGCAACTTTCTTGTGACCTTGGTACAACTAAAATGTCTGCTTTAGCTATTTATTCCTCTTTCCACTGTCAAATATAGCTGGTTTTCTTACCCTATTTGTTCATTAAATCATGATTTCTTTGTATTTTATCTTTCTAATTTTTCTCAAATTGGTTCCAAGTCTTGTTTTTTGTTGTTTTTGCTTCCTTTTTGGTTCAACAACTATGCAATGGGTTTAAGGCGATTGACCCTTTTATTTCACCAGAGCAGTTTTTTAGAGACAAAAGCAGATGATTTCCACTGTTTACGAAATAGTGATTGATCTATTACATTTATTATCTCTTCCTGCAAAATCCCGTTGTACTCCCTAATTCTAATCGTGTCGGTTTTTGCACCTAATTTTAATGTAGCAGTTATATTTTAATTCATTCCCTTCTTTTAAGCATTTCATAATTGAATGTTGAACCTATTTCACTCAATGGTCCTATGCCATATTTTTTCTTCTCATTTCAACATTATAATTGTGGCATGTTTTAGTGTTGTCAAGGTGGAAAGATGGACCTAACCAGTAAGCCTCTATCAGGCAATGCAGGGCCTAGACGAGGTCTAAACGGGTCTAAAGCGGACCATAAAATAATTATGGAGAGTTATTTATGTGTGTGTGTGTGTGTGTGTGCTCGTATGTGTATAATAGATAATATGTTAAAATAAAGTAATATATTATTTATTTTAATAAATAGTTATTTTTTTTATTAATTTAGAGTTTAAAATAAATTTTTTCTTTCAAGTCCTCAAAGAAAAAGGAAATTTACGAACCCCTCCATAGCACCTTGGTCACCACTTAGGTGCTCAAGGGGGCTAGGCATCTAGGCATCACCTAGGCATTGCCTTGACAACAATGGTATACTTTGCTATCACTCTCTTCTCCATCATTTAGAGAATAGTACAGCCATCAATTGTTAGTTTCATGAATTCATTTGTATTATATATTTATTGTCAATGAAAGCTTTAGCGTTCTTTCATCACAAGTAATCTATGAAACCTTGGCGATTACTTGTTCACTTTAGTAAATCGAGGACTTTGCCCTCTTTTCTTATTTTATTTCCAGATTTAAAGATATATCCTATTAATAACACTGGTGAGAGCATTGATAAATCATAGTCTATTTTTTAGTTAATGTGAAAGAATAAATTTTGAAGTTTGAATCTATAGGGCTACCAGCCTGGTTTATTCCAATATTTTCCAAACAGATCTAGAGGCCTAAAGACTATCTAAATGCTTAGCCACTCGAATTTGCTTGAGATTGTGGTAGGAACTCCAAATTTGAAAATCAGAACTTGTATTAAGAAAAGCACAGAAACAGTAACTGAAAATAATAACTAGCCAATTCAAGAAGGCTAAACTCTCTCGCCAAATACAATTCACACAGATGAATAGATCAATTATTTCCAAAATCACCACTCAACATTATTTATACTAATATTATTACTAAACTAGGCATTATTAACTAACCATCGTATTTAGGACTTATCATTGCTCCCCTGTCAAAAAAACCTTGCCCTCAAAGTTGAGGGAGCACCTTTCTTTTTTGTTCAATACAATGATGCATATCTTTCCTTTGTTTTTTTTTTTTTTGACTGAATATTATTTTGTGCATAATAGCCCTGTTAGCCCTCTATGATTACATATTTAGAAGAATTGAACAATAATCCATAGGGCTGATGACCATTGATCTCATTACTTCCATAAATGTTATCGAGATACACATTCTCCTCACCCTCTTCCAATCATCTTCCTGCTTAAGGCTGATGCGGCTCTCTATTTGTCTCATTTTTTTTTCTTTGTTTTTTTGAGAAGCAGTTGAATCTTGCTTCTTCAGTGTGAAGAACTTCACTATGCTACTGTCAGCAAAGAGTAGTAGAAATCGAAGGAAGAATGTCGATCTACATCCTCCCAAAGCTGTGATGTCGAGCACTAGATCAGAGGGTTTTGCTCATCATGAAGAAGGGAAAAACCCCACAGGTTTCAAACTGGTGCATTTTTGGAGAACTAACAACATAACATCATTGCTGTTGCTGATTGAGCAAAACTCGACAACCACCTAGATCCCACTCCCACAGTCTCGTCAGTGTTTCTGCCGACACTTCTTTTCACTGCAGTTGACACATTGATTCCAGATCTGATGCAACGCAGTGATTCCAGATCTGATGCAATATCACCCGTTGCTATGCTATGGATGGATTAATCAAGCGGCATTGAACCTTCATTTGACCTCTAATTTGATCTTCTTTTCAATCTTCAACATGCAATAGTAGGTTCTACCACTTCACAAACACATCGAAATAGTGATCTCATGATTTGCTGTGTCTTTGTCGTCAATCTTGCATTAACCTTGAATTGTCTTAGCTGCTTGTTGTTTTGAGCATATAGATCTGAGAACTTCCCCGACTTAATTTCTGCATCATCTTGGGGGTATATGGTATATAGTTTGGAGTCATTCTGGAAAAGCAGATTTGAAAAATCCTGATCAACTACGGCCTTTGTATCCACAAGATAGTTGATCGAAGTCACAACCAACTATAAAACTGTAGCAGCTCCGATCTAATTCTCTGAATCAGCTTTGCTGCATGGACCTATAGCGATGATCTCAATGTCATTGATCATTTTTTTTTGAAAGGAAACATAATTATATTAAAAGGACGAGATGTCCAGCGCCTAAGCGCAAAAAGTACAAAAGCAAAATACAGAAGAAAGCCCAGATCCCCCTGTTACAGAGAGTACAAAATTGGAGCCTACCGGATCATCCAATCACTAAAAGAGTATCCGAGCCCCAGTTTTCCAGAGGAGACCCAGGTTGCAAACAACAAGTGTCATCTTTCCACTATTCTATTTACATTGATATCAGAATTCTGGAATATGCTACTATTCCTCGCCTCTCACACTACGGCCCATATTGCAAAAAGCATCAACATCCAGTAGCTTTTCCAATGATCCGCATGATCTAAAATCCAAATATGAACATTTGTGCTGTCTCGGGGTCTAGGCATGGCTGGAAGTTCCTATTGTCAAGAGTTCCATATTGTCCTTAAAACCTTGCAGTCCCCAAAAAGATGTCGAACGTCGTTTTCAGTGGCCCTGCACAGTCAACACGAAGATGGCGACAAATAATAGCTAGGGAATTTCTTTTGTATTTGAGCGGTACAATTTAACCGTCCTTGCATTATCAACCAGGACAAAATTTTAAATGTAGTAGGCAATTTAGCTTTCCAAATTGGAGCCAAATTCCCATTTGTTGATGTTGTCTCTCCAGCTAAGAACGCGTTGTAGCAGGATCCTGTCGTGAAGTGCCCAGACTTGTCCTTTTTCCACTGCCATGAATCATGCTGTGTGTTGAACCGAATCGGCTGAAGCCTGGTAAGTAAGTTAGCCAAATCCTCAATCTCCTCATCTTTGAGGTTTCTCCGAAAATCCAAATTCCATGCCCCATTGTTATCATTTTCCTCAATACCCCCCCAGCTTTGAAATAAGGTGGCCTCTGGGCATTGAGCAATCTTGTATAGCCGGGGAAAGTCCTCTTTAAGTGTGGAAGATGTGTACCACACATCCTCCCAAAATCTGACACACTTTCTGTCTCCAATTTTCCACTGGATGTGAGGGATAAACTTTGAGTGCAGCGATTGGATATACTTCCAAGGAGATCTATTCGAAGCCTTAGCATTCAAACTCGCCATCATGCCATTCTGTGATCTCCCATGGATGCTTGCTATAATCTTGCTCCACAGCTGGTCTTGGGCCTTAGAGAATCTCCAGAGCCATTTAGCTGCCAAGGCGTTATTTCTGACTTTTAGTTGGGCTACTCCCAGTCCCCCGTCATCCTTGGTTCTGCAAACTTGCTGCTACTTGACAAGCATTTGGGCCTTCTCAACCCCCTCAACCTTCCAAAAAAAATCTCCTAATGCCCTTATCCAACTCCTTTTGAACCGTCTTCGGCATCTGAAAAAGTGACATATAATATGTCGGACGTGCCTCTAAGATCGCTTTAATTAGAAGGAGAAGACCACCCTTGGATAAGTAGCTGCATCTCCATACTTCAATTCTCCTTTTGACAGTTTGTATCACCGGATCCCAAAAGGAAATTCTTCAAGGATTTCCCCCCAATGGAAGACCAAGGTATTTCATAGGCCATTTGGACATGGGAATGCAGAAGATCTTGTGAGCTAGATCCATATCTTCGTCCTTCGTATTAACACTAGCCAGTTGGCTTTTGAGGAAATTTATCTTCAGACCAGAAACTAGAGAAAAACTTTCTAGGGCCAATAGGAGCATCTCCTAGCTTTTCGGATTGTTGTTGAGGAAGAATAAGGCGTCATCAGCATAAAAGAGATGGGAAAGAAAGATCTTCTGGTCTCCTACCTCGAATCCTTGCAGCCCGAACTGCCTTGCCCTCTGCAGAATGCCATGAAGGCTGTGGGCTACTAAAATATACAGAAAAGGGGAGAGAGGGTCTCATTGTCTAAGACCGCTTGAGGCTGCGATCTTCCCCTTTGGCTGACCGTTCATGAAGATCGAATAAGAGAATTTGGATATGCATCCCGTTATCCATTTGCGCCACCTCTCTCCAAATCCTTTCCTCTTTAGAACATAAATAAGGTACTTCCATCTAACTGAATCATAGGCCTTGGAAAAGTCAATTTTTACCACCAAACCTTCTTTTTTTCCGACTCTATAATCCTCGACCGCCTCGTTTGCCGTCAGGATAGCATCGAATGTGACGCTGATTTAAAATCCATTTGATTCTCTGCTACTGTGACATGAATCACCTCCCTAAGACACCTTTCTAGGATTCGAGCGATAATTTTGTATAAGCTAGTTACCAGACTGATAGGCTTGTACTCCTCCACCTTCTCTGGGCAAGTCTTTTTGGGATCAATTGAATGTATGTCTCATTTACACATTTATTGACAACACCCATGGAATAAAACTCTTCCAAGGTATGGATTATATCTGTCTACAACAAGTCCCAGTTCTTTTGATAAAAGAGCATTGTGAATCCATCTGGACCTGCGACTTTCTCTCCTTCACAGCTAAAGACCGCCTCCTTCACTTCCTCTTCCACGAACGGTCTCTCGAGCCAATCCTTCTGCTCTTCTGCTATGGGGCTCCAATCTATCCCATCAATTGCCCATCTAGTCGCTTTGCCATTAGAAAATAAGTTCATATAGTATGTGATGATATGTTGCTGTATATCTCTCTCCTCCTCGATCATGACTCCATCTGCGACTTTGATTTTGGATATGAACGCCCTTTCTCTTCGAATTGATAGCAGCCTATGGAAGAATCTCGAGTTAGTATCACCCTCCTTGGCCCACTTCACGCGAGCTTTCTCTTCTTCCACACTAGACCCATAATCTCTGGGGAGAGGTATGTTCATTTGGTCTCCTGGAAGGTGATTATCTGTGGAGAAGCTGCTCAGACTGAGCGTCTGATCGTGCCACATTTCTGCCGGGAACCAAAGCCCTTGATATTCCAGGAAATTATCCTCATTAGGATCGTTAAACCCAAGGCCTACTTGGTCCATTACTCTGAATCCTCTAGTTGAAAGAGCTTTATGTCCAACTCCTTAAAAAATCGAGTCACTCTGTCCACTCCAGAATCCTCGTTCTCTTTTGGATTGCTCTTGTCAAAATCATTTTTGTTTGAGTGTTCGCCAACTTCTAGCACTCTGTTCCCTTCCCCATCCTCCTCATGCCTTAGTGGAGATGTTTTGTAGGCACCTGCGTCGTTAGTGGGTGAAGGAAAACGTATAATAGAACGTACCCTTGGGTTCTAGGGCCTATCTCTAGTGCTTATCGTGTCCAAGCCTATGCCTTCCTCTTCGATCGCCCTATTTGGCCACTTTGGAGTGGAGAAAGGAGTTTCTGGGACGTAATCTTCGGACTCAGATGAATATGTGATAATCTCCTTTCTTTTTCTTTTGGCTTTATCTGGGCTTGTTAGTTCGACCCAAATGTTGTCATTCCTGTCCTTGTTGGCTTGCTTTCTAGCGTACGTTTTGAGATCTGACCTCTCTAAATTCTTCCTCGAGCTTCTTTCCACTCTAGGTAGCTGCCCTCCTTATTGGGCCCCTCTTTGATCAGCTGTCCCTGATCCTTTGGCCCAGTCCCATCATCTTCGGGCCCGTGATCCTGGTCCATCTATTTTTGCTGCTCCGACTCGGGTTTCGGGTCCTCGACCCAATGCGAAAAGTCTGGTGCCCTGTTTTGGTCAGAGTCCTGCTTCTTCTTGCTCCTCTTCTGCACGTCATCCCTGCTCTGAGTCTGCATCCTTATCCTACTAGATCGACGCCGTACCTCACCTACTACCCTGTTTTGTTTGACTTTCGTGAGACAGCGATGATGTTTCGTTGTTTGGGTTGTCACATCATCATCATTCTCCTTCTCCGTCTTCTTCAACTCCTCCGATCACTGTCGCTTAGCCTTCCCTGGCGGTCCTTCTCTCTTCTTCATTTTTCGGGCTTTCTTCTCCTTCTTCGCCCTCTTCCTGTGTCTTTCTCTAGCTTCTTCCACCTCTTGACACCACTTCCTCTGAAGGTCATACAGTCGTAGCTCAGTGACTCCGTCATCATCGCAAATCTCTAACTCTACCGGTAAGAACCCAGTGCGAGAGCCCCTCACTTTAACGAACGCTAGTTCCTTTGATTTGTTGTTGAGAGTGTCTTCTGCTATATCCAGGAGTCCTCCACACTCCTCTGCTATTTGCTCGATGAAGGGTATCCCCCATTTCTCGTCTAGTATGCCTTCAATGCCTATCCAACTGTCTCTGCATGCGATTTTACGTTGTTCCGACAACTAGAAATCATTCCAATCTTCTAGAAAAACTTCGGTCCTGAACTGGGGGTGTGTTGGACCCTGACGTCGGATCGTTTCGTCACCGTTCCAGCTATGTATCAGCGCTCTGGCAGCATCAATCATTGTCAAGTGTGGATCCCTACCCAGAACCTCAGACAGTTCCTCTTCCACTTCTTCCCAGCTGTAACTATCTGTGAGTCTTATGACTTTGAATTTCCCAGATCGGATGTCTGGTTTTTGTCGTGTAGGCCGTCTCATTTCAATGTCGCTTTGATGCTTCCTGGGACCTTCCTTGTCTCGTATCTTCTCTTCTATATTGACCGACTCTTGCGGTTTGACAAAACAACCTTGGGGCATGTGGGGCTTTGTCTTCGCTTGGCGACTGTTGATTTTGTCTTCCTGTGCTATGTCATCTAATGCTTGGGTGAGCTTATTCCACGTATCAAACTCAATGTCTTCTGAAATGTAAATGTTCTGAAAAGCTCCCCTATGTAACTTGGCTATCTTCATAAAGCTATCCCTTGTGTTGGAATAGGTCTCAATAAATAAAGTGTATTTATCTCCTCTTCTAGATTTCTTGAACTCTCCATTTCTCGAAGCCTTTTTCGCGAGTGATGCTTCAGTGGTCAACCATTCTAGATCACATTTACTCACAGATAACACATGGATAGATGTTCTGGTCCTTTCCTGTATTATAACCTCATCTCCTTGTGTGGACCCCTTGACTTTAAACGTCTTAAATCTTGAGTCGAAACTGTATTCTTTCCATGCTTGCTGACCACCATTTGTATGTTTCCATTACCACTTTTTCTTCCTTCTTCTTTATGGTTTCGACCATAATCTCTTCGTCTCACCTCTGTCCATTTGTCCTCTAATTAAGCTCCCTTGTCTATCTCCTTCCTAGTGAGAACACTTCTGTAATCACCCAGAGTGGCTTTCCAACTACTCTCAGTGCGAAACTGGTCACCACCTCCAACTCTCATCGTAAACCAAGAGTCCAAGAGTCCAAGAGTGTTTCAATGTCATTGATCATTGATTGACCAAATCCATTTTTTTGATTCTTCAAGATGGTCTGAATGTAATCGAGCTACTCCACTTGGTTCTCTGCCTTTAATTTCCCAGTTGAGAATGCCTATGAGAGTGAGTGTAGAGATTGTTGCATTTTTTCCATGCATGGCTGCATTTTAGCCATGTTTTGAGCCATCATCTTCAATGCTTGTCTCAATTCTAGCAGCAGCCGCAACTCCTTGATCTTTTTCATGTCGTTCTCCAAATTATCAAGGCGAGCATGCATCGTCAAATAAGCCATGCAGATCGAAACAACTTTGATAGGAACCCAAATTGGAAGATTAGAATTTGCATTTAGAAATGCAAATAAACAGTAAATAAGAACAATAATTAGGCAATTTGAGAGGACTAAACTCTTCATTTGAGGTCCTCATCTCGAGGGAGATGTGCAAAAGAGGAGAATGCCATTCAAGTGATTCTGAGAGAGTGCGTATTGCAGGATAAGAAGGACCAAATTATGTGGATTGAACAGCCGTCTGAGGTGTTTTCTTCTAAATCTTTCTTCTCAGTTTTGACTAATTCTAGTAGGATTATTCCTTCCCCCTTTTGCCTAGAGTTTGGGAAGGCCCAAGTCCCTTTTAAAATCAAGTTCTTCGCATGGGAGCTGGCTCTCTCGAGTGAATATGGAGGACATGATTCAGAGGCGTTTTCCGTGCCATTGTTTATCCCTTTCATGGTGCTCTCTGTGCAAAAGGAATGGTGAATCAATAGACTATCTATTCCTAAAGTTTTCTTTCTCCAGCTTTATTTGGGCCAGATGGAGGGGTTTTTTCAGTTTTTTTTTTCTAGAGGGGAGTGAGCAAGATTCCGTTTAGTGTGTGCCCCTTTTGAGAGTTCTGTACTAAGAAACGAGCATATTGGATGGTGGTATGCCTAGCGATGCTTTGATGTTTATGGAAGGAGCGAAATGTTAGGATTTTTGCTGATAAGAGCTGCCCTCCTATTTAGATATAGGAGAAATCTCTGTTGATGACCTCTTTTTGGATTAGTAATAGTTCCTTTTCCTTAGGGTACTCCATTTTGGAGTGGTTGCGGGGGTGGGAAAACATATTGTATTAAGGGGGCTTCATATTGGCCTGTCTTGTAAGGAGGTTCTCCTTCCTTCTCTTGTTGCTTGTTCTTTTTGTTATTAATAAAGTTCCTTGTTTATTATATAAACACTTAACCTTATTTATACTAATATTATAACCAACCGTTGCAGTTAGGACCTATTAGATTGAAATTGACAATCTTATCTTTTTCTATGGAGAATGGCATTTGTGCACCTCCTTACATGTGGGGGCGTCTCCAAAAATTTCTTTGATGCATATTTTTGGCTTCCTTCTTTCACGTAATCTTGGATCCCATTATCATCCCAAGTACACAATATACCTTTGCTTAAAATTGAAAATTTCAATTTCATTTCTAACAATCTTGTTTACAATTTGATGTAAAACTAAGAATATTAGAACACCAATATATTATGCAGTTTGATTCTATGACCTATTCTAAGAAACAAGAGAGTGAAAATTCTTACTTATTCACTTTCTTCATGTAAAAGCACATATAAATAGATGTACAAAGTCTATATTCTCCACAAGTTCAACAGGAACTATAAATGGCAAGTTGGCAACTTCTTAGAATTTCTTTATTCATGATTTCAGTGATTGATTTCCAATCCATTAATTGATACACATCCCCATAATTAATATTCGCAATTTTCTAATTGATAATCATATTTCACTGTTTAAGACGCTATACACTGATCAATTTGCAATCCCAATTCTGCCTTAAAACTTACTTTACTATGCCAACAAGTTCCCACAAGAAACGTACAATATCCACTAGTTAATCTTCTGTCAACTATTGAGCCAACATAATCTGCATTGGTATATGCTTCAAGAATCACTCCTTAATCTGCATTGGTATATGCTTCAAGAATCGCCCCTGTAAGTTGTCAAAATAAGATGCCCAGACATGGAGTCCTTCTAAGCTATTGTAAGATACAATTTGTTGCTTGTCATTATAGTTGTACATGAAATGACTTACTACATTCACTGCATATGCAATATTTAGTCTTGTGTGAGAAAGTCAGATGAGTGTTCCTCCAAGCTTTTGATACAATTATTTATTCACAGGGAGTGCTTCTTCCGCTCCTTCAAACATATGTTTGAGATCAATATGTGGTTATTGGTTAGCATGCTGACTTCCTTGTGTCCTTCATGGGTGTATAATGTACTTATGTTGAAAAACATAGATTTCATATTTGGAGTGTGCCACTTCAATTCCTAGAAAGTACTTTATTCTTCCTAGATCTTTAATCTCAAATTCTTTAGCTAGACATATTAGTCAAGGATTTATTTCTATTGCTCATCGTTTTCAGCCACAATGTTGCTATCCAAATGCATCAAAAGTGTTGTAATTCCCCTTGAGGCTGAGTGTATAATGAACAGTGTATAATCTCCTTAGCTTTTATTTATTTATTTTCCATCTCTTTCATTACTCTGGCAAAGCGAGCAAACCATACTCTCAAAGATTGTTTAAGTCCGTGTAAGGCTTTTTTTTGGCTTGTACAGTTTCAGTGGTTAAACTGTTTATTTAAATTTGGGATGGACTTCCATATAGATTTCTTCTTCTAGGCCAACACGATGAAAAACAATTTTCTCATCAAATTGTTTTAAGTCCCAATCATAGTTGGCGGCTGAAGGGAGCAATGCTCGGACAATGTTCAGTTTGGCAATTGGTGCAAATGTCTCTAAGTAGTCCAAATCATATGTCTTGAACATATCTTTTTGTTATTAACCTTGCCTTATATCTTTCTAGTGGCCCATTTGCTCTGTAGTTAATAGTGTAAACCTATTTGCATTTCCCCAGTTTCCTTCTAGTGAAACAACTCAACTACTTCCCATGTTGCATTTTTCTCCATGGACTCCATCTTATCATTCATAGCTTGTTTTCCATTGTTGTTAGATAAAGCCTAGGTTGTCAATATGGGGATTTGGATACCATTCAAATGGGTGTGAAAACTTTTATGAGTTGGAGAAAACTTCTCAAAGGATACACAATGAGATAATGGATACAAGGGCCATTTAGTACATTCCATGCTTCCTTTTCGAATGGAAATTGGTTGGTTTTGAGCAATGTTTATTTCGGACAGGGGTTTTGTAGGGTTTTGCAAAAGAGGTTCAAAGATTATTTTCCAAGAGCTAGTTCATATTATTATTTATTAGACTTGCATAAGTTCAAATACTTCAACTTTCTTGAACTTTCTTCCTGTATTATACCTGCATGGTAATTGATCCTTATGAGCAGGTGGCTTAGGTTCTTCACATTGATTGTCATTTGAAGGTGAAGATGCAGATAACTTGAGTGTGGAGGAAAGATGGCTGAAGTGTGGACAAAGATGGTATGGATGAGAGGTGAATGGTGGAGGGGTCATAGAGAAAAGAATCTTGATCCTTATCTTCCATTATGAAGTTCTCCTGGTGAAAAGGAGCAGACAACTATGATAAAGTATTTTTTTAGTTAGTGGATGATAGCATTTGTACCCCCTCTAAGTTAAAGAATACCCCATGAAAGTGACTTTTGAGATCTTGGATCTAAATTTTCCTTGTTTAGATTGTGAATGTGGACAAAGGAGACATAACCAAAGACTTCTAAAACGAAGAATGTTTGATGTTTTTGGTTATGGTAAAACTTTGACAACAATTCCATTGGACTCCTAAAGTCAAGAGCCTAGGGAGGTAATCAATTGATGAGATGTGTGGCAATTAAAATGACTTTCCCCTAAAAGGAATTAGTTACGTTGTTTCTAAATACACAAGATCAAGGCAATTTCAAGTGGAAATGAATGTTGACACAAGTAGGCGGTTCATAAAAACAGTGCAGGAGGCGTCTAAGAAGAAGAAAGATGGCAATTTCAAGAGGGTATGGAGCAACAAAGCTGTGCTGATAGTAGAAACCTTCACCAACTATAGGGGAAGTTATCTAAGGTTACTGAAGGTTGAAAATGGATATCAGAGAATGATAATTATTCCGGAGGAAGATAGAGATTGAAACTAGGAGAGATTAAGGCGTGAGGTGGAGTTATGTTGCTCCATTGAAGGCATCGAAGGAAGGTTTGGTCCATTCAGAAGGAGTGGACGCAATGGTGAGTGCGTTGGTGACAAGAAGGCACAGTACAGAAGAGAATAGGGCAGGCCAATTGCATGGAATCAGAGCATTAAGCCTAAGATGAAAACTGCAAGATCATTGATCCAAGGGAGACCGGCTGTACGGAATCAAAATTTCATACCAAAGACCAAATTTGCAACACCTATAGATCAGAGTCGTTTGTGGCTACTGTTTAAAAGGTTCTCAGACGAGGTTGATTGGGAGGATATCTCAAAAGAAATCATGCAGTAGCAAAACATGGAGTGCAGGTTGATCCACATATGCAGAGATAGAGCTCTACTGAAGTGTTAATCGAAAAAGGAGTGGAATATGTTGAAGAAAGGGAAAATTAACTCAACACTAAATTATGAAGTAAAGTCTTGGGAGAAAGGAATGCAATGACGTAATTAGGTGTTCTGTTGTCGGAAGGAGTGGATCGGAATTGAAGGTGTGTCTCTTGCAATATGGACGAAGGCAACCTTTGGGAAAATTGCAATGAAATGTTGGTGATTGATAGAGATGGATCTGTTATCAATTGAAAGGCACTTACGATACTGCATTCTTGAAGGTCAAGGGGCGGAGTTGCGATTTTTTACCAAAAAACATGGAGATGCATATAAGAAATGACGTGTTTTATGTTCTCGTCTATTTGAAGTCAAGTCAGAGGTAGATGAAATAAGTGAGCTAGGGCAAAATATGGTGGTAGAAAATTGGAACAACTATATGCACGAAGAGGAGACATGTAGAGGGCTGGTTGGGGAAGCAGTTGAAAATGGAAGAGAGGATTTTGGTGAAGATGACAGACAACATAGTGGGCTAGAGACACATGGGGTACAAGAGATGTATCAGAGGTATGTAATGTGGCCCACATACTCAAATGATGGGGAGGCACATAATCAATGCTTGAAAGCCTTGAAAGAAGGAGATGAGAGGAAGGAGACCCTAAATATTCAACGGGCCTCATCCAGCGGGAGACAGTCAAATAAGTCCACTAAGGGAGAAAATAGCAGGGTGGTGGGAGAGGTTCAGGGACCTCCAATTAAAGTTTATAGGAGGAGACTGAAGTAAAATGTGGTCCTTCACCAAACTAGACACATTGACAGTGATAAGAGGGAGGGGGAACAAAACCTAAGCGAGGTTAGGAGGAAGAAATCAGTGTTGAACGATGAGGAGGAGAGTGTGGATTGTGGCAGTTTTGAAGAAGAGAAGATGCTAGAATCTTGCCAGGCTGATTCCTTAAGCTATTGCAGTAACACCTCGGATTACCAGGCCATGTTGGAAGATGATGAAGCAGATGAAATAGACAATCGAGGGACCGTACTAACTTGATCATGGCATGAGCAAGGTCGGGTGACTGAGGAAACATCTCTAAGATCAGACTCTTCTTCATCGAGAGTGCCCAACTCTAGCGGATCACCTAGAGTAAGAAACTCAGATACACCTTTAGGGGAGCAAGTGAGCCACCATAGCAGAATCGATGGAGTCTTTAGAAAGTTGATAGAGGATCTTAACAGGGATGAAGTGGAGTCTTGTTTGGCACAATTTAACATCTTAGTGACCAAGTTAGAAGAGGTGAAACTGAAGAAGGGGGAGGGGATGGAAGAGTAAGGTATTTCGGTCCCTTTCTAGAATGTGTAGGGCGTATAGTTTTAATGAACATTTTATCCTGGATTATTCGGCTGTGTGGGTCTAAAGATAAGTGTAGAACGATAAAGCGGTTTATTGGCACCAATAATCTAGACTTTATTATCCTTTAGGAGGTTAAAAGAAGCACAATAAGTAGGGAGATCATAGGGGTGTTGTGGCAATGCAGATTCAAGGATTGGGTTTATTTGCTGGCAGTTGGGTCTGCTGGAGGCTTATTTATTAGTGGCATGGGAGACGAGGAGTTGTTCAGTCATTGAAGAAATTGTTGGGCATTTTACGGTCTCAGTCAAAGTGAGACAACTTAACAAGGAGGAGTGGTGGTTAACCGATGTCTATGGTTTGAATAATAAACGAGATCGTGAAGTTCTATGGGATGAGATTGCCACCCTAAGTTTGTTTTGCGGAGAAAAGTGGTGCGTGGGAGGCAATTTCAATCTGGTGTGTTTTGTTTCAAAAAAAATTCTGGAAGATCCACTCGAAGCATGAAGGATTTTGATGGGCGTGATTAGGGAATTAGGTCTACATGGTCCTCCTCTTCTAAGTGGCTCTTGTACATGGTCAAATTTTAAGATGGATCAAGTATGCTCTAGGTTGGAGAGATTCTTGTTCAGTGACGGATGGGCCAATCTTTTTCAATTATGCAGGCAAGAAGTACAGGGAAGGTTTGTCTCAGACCATTGGGCAGTAATATTAAGCACATCCATGCTAGTATGGAGTCCCTTTCCAAAAAGATTTGACGGTCAATTGGTGCATGTCTCGTCCTTTATAGAGCAGGTTCCTAGATGGTGGAACTCTTGTAGTCTGGAAGGATGGGAGGGTTTCAAATTTATGTAGAATTGAGATTAGTTAGGGAGGAATACTATGCTTGAGGGCGATCCTTGCTAGGTAGTGAAAAGAAAAGAAGGAAGGAGTTAGAATGTTGCATTGAGGCTCTGGATTGGATAGAGGGGGGTAGTCAGTGGGATGAGGAACGAAGGAGAGAGGTGTGGGAGAAGAAAGGTAAGTTATGGAAGCTGATTAGGGATATGGATAGGGGAGCATGGCTCAAGGCTCGTATTACTAAATTGGAGGAAGGTGATACTAATTCAAAATTTTTCCATAGGATCCTGAGTGGTAGGAAACTGAAGAATTCCAGCTCTAAATTAGAAAGTGGAGGGAGAAATTGAGATTAGTTAGGGAGGAATACTATGCTTGAGGGCGATCCTTACTAGGTAGTGAAAAGAAAAGAAGGAAGGAGTTAGAATGTTGCATTGAGGCTCTGGATTGGATAGAGAGGGGTAGTCAGTGGGACGAGGAACGAAGGAGAGAGAGGTGGGAGAAGAAAGGTAAGTTATGGAAGCTAATTAGGGATATGGATAGGGGAGCATGCCTCAAGGCTCGTATTACTAAGTTGGAGGAAGGTGATACTAATTCAAAATTTTTCCATAGGATCCTGAGTGGTAGGAAAGTGAAGAATTCCAGCTCTAAACTTGAAAGTGGAGGGAGAAAAAAGGATAGTGGAACATATAGTGGAGCACTTCTTTGAGGTGTATAGGAAGAAGAGTAGTCAGGTTTGGGGTCTTGAAGGCTTACATTGGCATCCGATTGGTATAGATGATAACAAGCGGTTGGAAGATCAATTCTCACCGGAAGAAGTTAGAGAGGCAATTTTCAATTGCGATGGATCCAAGGCCTCGGGACCAGATGGGTTTTTAATGATTTTCTTCCAAAAAAGCTGGGAAAGAAGACCTTATGAAGGTTATGAAGAATTTTTCCGAATAGGGAAAGTGAACAAATGCACTAATGAGACTTATGTATGTTTGATTCCAAAGAAGAATATAGTGAGGAGGATGAATGACTTTAGACCTATTAGTCTCACAATGAGCCTTTACAAAATCATTATAAAGGTTTTGGCTAATAGGATTAAAACGGTGATGGAGAATACAATCTCTGAAAATCAATTGGCTTTTGTGAAAGGGAGAAATATCATGGATGCAGTGCTGGTGGCATACGAGATTGTTGAAGAGTACAGTGCGAGGAAGATGAAAGGAGTTGTTGTCAAGCTCGATATGGAAAAGGTCTATAATATGGTGGATTGGACTTTTCTTGATTTTGTGTTAGACAAGAAGGGTTTTGGTGATAGGTTGAGGTGTTGGATTAATGGATTTTTGAGAACGACTTCCTACTCTTTTTTCGTTAATGGTAGGTCGAGGGGTAAAATTGAAGCTCAAAGGGGTTTAAGACAAGGAGACCCGATGTCTTCCTTTTTGTTCAACCTAGTGTCGGATGTGTTAGGGCGTCTGTTCGATGAAGCGAGGGAGATGCATGGGATTTAGGGTTTTGTGGTGGGTTTAGACAGAGTTGAAGTCATGCATTTATAGTTTGCGGACACTCTCTTATTCTTGGATGGAACATAGAAGAATATTAAGAAGGCCTTTCGAATAGTGCAAAATTTTTGTTGGGCTATAGGGATGCGCATTAACATGTCCACAACATGCATTGCCGAAATAGCCACATAAAAGAATTGAATTTCTCAGATTGCTTCTAGAATTGGCTATGAACAAGGAGAATGGCCTCTTAAGTATCTAGGGATGCCCCTTGGAGGGAAGCCTGACTCTCAAGCTTTTGGGAACCGATGGTTTTCAAAGTGGCAAGAAGGTTAGATGGGTGGAAGAGGTTTTTCTTCTCGAAAAGGGGTAGACTTCCGTTAATCAAAACAGTGTTGGATGCCTTGCCAACTTTTTTCCTATCAGTTTTCAAAATTCCAAAAGGAGAAGCTTTGAAGATAAAGAGATTAGTGAAGAATTGTTTGTGAAAAGGAGGGGTCAAAGGTAAGGGGATCCACTTAGTGGACTGGTCCAAGGTTCAGTTGAAGAAGGAAGGTGGTGGATTAGGGATTGGTAACTTAATTGCAAGGAACAAGGCGTTGGCAGGCAAGCAGTTGTGGAGGTTCCCTAGGGATCGAAATCAACTATGGGCTCTTGTGATTAAAAGTAGACATGGTTTAGAAATTAATGGGCGAGATGTAGGTCTTCGGAGGAACGTCACTCATAGAAGCCCTTGGAAGTTTGTTCATTTTTTATACTAATGCTTGTCTTCAGGTATCTGGTTGTAGGTAGGGAGAGGTGATATTGTTCGTTTCTGGGAGGATGCAGGGAACTGATGCCTTTGCCGGGCTTTGTCCTAGGCTGTATTGTCAATCAAGAGGTCATCATCGTTCGATTGTTTTCTTCAAGGAGCAGATTGATAGTGCAAGGGGTCATTCGGTGGAACTTTTACTTGAGATTTCATAATAGTCGTCGTTGTGGTGAAAAAGAAGAAACATTTCATGTTTTGCTTGAGGTTGTTTTTTGTAGGATTCAGATGATAGAATTGTGTGGTTTAGAGAAGATTTTGGGGAGTTATCCACTAAATCCTTTTTTTCTTCTTTGGTGGAAGCTCCCATTTCTAGCTCCTCCCGTCTTTTCCAAGAAATTTGGAAGGGCCCTATCCTATCTAAAGTTAAATTTTTTGCCTGGGAGGTGGCCTCAAGGAAAATGAATACGGGAGAAATGCTTCAAAAATAGTTTTCAAAATTTTCCATATCTCTTTCCTGTTGCCTTTTGTGTGGGCAGAGCAACAATTCTATTGATTATTTTTTCCTCAAGTGTTCCTTTGCCAGTTATGTATGGGAAAGGTGGAGGAGGTAGTTTTCTCCTTTTGTTGAGGAGAATGAGCTGGAGGTTCAGTCTAGTTTTTGTCTGTTTTGGGTTTGTTCGAAGCAACACCATCATTGGATGGTGGCCAGTTGGGTAGTGATTTGGTCTTTATGGAAAGAAAGAAACTCTAGGATCTTCGAGGATAAAGCCCTCTCGCCTATCTAGATCTGGGAAGAATCATTATCACTTGCATCTTTTTAGATCAACAATGGTCCCTTCTTTTTGGGGCACTCCATCTCGGGCTGGCTTTGGAGTTTGGAGAATATTTTGTAATACTTTGCAATGTAATGGGGTTGAGTGGGTGTGGTTCTTTTGTTTTAAGGTTTTTGGGGTTGTTTTTAATGTTGTATTATTTTTTTAAATCAATAATTCTCTATTTTTTAAAATCAATATTCTGATTGCTAATGAAGTTGTGGAAGACCAAAGAACAAGAGGGAAGGAGGGGTTTATTCTGAAGGTAGACCTAGCCAAGGCCTATGATTCGGTAAGATGGAGTTATTTAGATTCGGTCTTACAACAGAAAGGTTTTGGTGACAGATGGCGAAGGTGGATTCAGGCGTGCTTACAAACAACAAATTATTCAGTTTTTATTAATGGACGCCCGAGAGGAAAGTTCAACGGGTATCGAGGTTTGAGACAGGGAGATCCTTTATCTCCATTTCTGTTCACTTTGGTAGCAGATACCCTCACCAGAATCATTCAAAAAGCTGTTCAAGTGGGGAAAATGGAAGGAGTAGAAGTGGGGAAGAATAAAATTCAGCTCACCCATCTGCTGTTTGCGGATGATTG
>JAJIYU010000636.1:0-48368 GCA_030144865.1 Tinospora cordifolia
TGCCTTGTTAGTTAGGGATTCTAGGACTTAGAATATTTTCTGAAGGAAATCCCTTAGGCTTGCTATGGTGGGACTTGAAATTGAGGGTGATTAAGGTGATACTTGCTTGCTGTTAGACACATGTTTAGGGACCTGTAACGTTTCAAAATCAGTAAGATAGTCCCTTGGATCAATGCTGTAGAGAGGAGAGATTTGGCACTAGAAACAACTTAGGAAAAACTTAGAAATCTTAAAAACCAGTTTCAGGATAGATAAATATCAGATCAGTTAACTGACCAAACCTTGGACATTTGAGCTAAAATTAGGTGGAGAGGTCCCTGTATGTTCCTATAATATGTATACCAAATTTCAGGCCATTCTGAATTAGGAAAGTAGGCCAATTAATCTTCTAAGTGACTGCCTGTCACAGGGTATACGGGATTCTTGTAATCCCTGTTATTACACCTAGAAACCCTAGTAAATGGTATCCAAAAATCACAAAATAAAATTTCAGTGAAATTTTAGACAGAATAGAGAAACTCTGGAAAGTTTTATACAAATCAAACTGTTGGATTGGTCACAGAAAATTTGGAAAATTTACTGTCAGGTAGTGTGAGCCTAGAAGTCCCTGTGATTCAACTGAAATTTCTGAGATTAAATTAGATAGGCAAACCTTTGTGGATTGGGGTGAAATTTGATGGAATGATTCCTACGTATGTCTAGTTTATGCCTACCAAATTTCAGAGAAATCTGATATGGGTAAGTGGGTCAAATTAGGTAGACAGTCACTGTCTGTCATACAGGACCCGAGAACACATAGTCCCTGGAATCTTAGCTAAAATTTCTATCAAATGAAGTCCTAAAATCCTGTTTTAAATTTCTAGGGAAGGTTTGAGGAGTCTAGAATAGATCTGAAAAATTTGGTCCAAATACGACGTATGGATTGCCCGCAGAAAAATCGGCAAGCTTGCTATGTAAGAGAGCAAAGGACCCAAATTTGACTAAGTGTTAAGATTTGAGGTTTTGGACCAATTTTGGCCCTTTTGACCCAATCTTGACTCGAATGGCCTGTGTTGACCCAATTTGGGCACAAATTGACCTAATATGACTAGGATGACCGCATTGACCAGAATCGACTAGGTCTGACCGATTGACCGAAACGGCTCGGGTCGATTATAACTGAGTTGGGACAGTGATATTAGATATTGGGCTACTGTACGAATAAAACTGAGATTGAGTTTTGATTGATGCAGATTCGTGAGGGTATAGTGGGGCTGGGCCGGTTGTCGACGGGTCATCGGCGCATAGGACCCGAGGTGAGTAGTTTGATTCAGGTGTTTCTATGGTTTTTGTTCCTTGCATAAAACTTATATGAAATGACATGGTTTGAATGGTTTCACGGGACTCAGATACATCTAGTTGATTTTAAGATATGTAGATGTACATGGGTAGTGAGACCAGAGGCTCGAGGTCCGAGCGTGGGGTCAGGGTATACGATGAGATGAGACTCGAGGTCCGAGCGCGGGGTTAGGGTGTGTGACTAACACGCCTAGCTTCTGACCCGCTCGAGTGATGGCACTTGAGGACCGAGCGCGGGGTTAAGATACTCGAGGGATACACCTAGCCTACGACCCGCTCAAGTGGCCAATACACCTGACCTACGACCCGCTCGAGCGATGACCATAGGTTGGGTTTTAGTTGAGCTAACCTAGCCTGGATATGTTTTTAACTGGCATGATTTTAAGATGGTTTTTGAAACTGTTGCACTATTTATGATTGTTTTTATCCTATGCCATGCTTTCGAATGTCACATCATTTTATTGCTCATGCATACACTGTTTTGGAATATTGGTTATGGTTAACATGCTGATCTTTCTACTCACTGAGCCACGTGGATTTTAGGCTCACTACTCTATTACTATTTCAGGTTCTTCAGTGGTGGACAAGGGAAAAGGCGTAGTGATAGCCTGATTCCCTAACGACTCCTGTCTCAGTTTCTTTTTGGTCTTCTCCTTTTCATTGAGGTTGGTCATTGTTTGTACTAGTCAAAATGGTTGAATATGTATTTTGGACAGACTAATGTAAATGAAATGCTACTGTTTTGGATTGTTGCTTACTTTTGCTTATAATTGTTCCAATTATTTTGATATCGTCCCATCGCATGAGATTTGCAAAAGGGCTTAACAGCTGTTGGGCGAACTCGTCTTGGTGAGAGGGTTCGTCAGGCCGCTGTGCCGGTCGGGCCGCCTTTGACTTAGAGCTAGGGGCCCCGACAAATTCCTAAAGGATTATGACTTCACTTTGGAGTATTATCTTGGGAAAGCCAATGTTGTAGCAGATGCACTAAGTAGGAAACTAGAAGAGACTAGTTTGGTAGCTTTCTAGATGGCCTAGGAATGGCGACTTTTAGAGAGGGTGACTATGATGAGTATTATCTCTATAGAGCCACATGTTGATATTTGTGCTCAGATGCATATTCAGTTGATAGACTCTCATATTCAAAAGATCAGAGAATTACAGTAGTATGATCCTGATTTGACGATGTATGAGACTTGGGCTGATAGTACAGATAGAGTTGATTGGTAAAGAGACTCTAATGGTGTGTTGTGGTATCAAGGAAGGTTATGGATACCTGTTGGTAGGGAATTAAGGGCAGCATTGCTTGAAAAGGCACACAGATTTCAGTCTACGATTCATCTAGGATCTACAAAAATGTATCATGATATGAAGAGGACAGTTTGGTGCCATGGGATGAAGAAAAATATAGCTGAATACGTACGGAAATGTAATGTGTGCCAACAAGTAAAACCTGAGCATTAAAGACCTGGAGGTCAGATGCAACCCTTACCCATTCTAGAGTGGAAATGAGAGCATATCACTATGGATTTCATTACAGGATTACCTAGATCTCATGGTAGATATGATTCCATATGGGTTATTGTTGACCGATTGACTAAGTTTGCAAATTTTCTTTCGATGAACACCAGATACTTGATAGACCGACTAAGCAAGTTATATATTTGAGAAATTGTGAGATTGCATGGGGTGCCCAGTTCTATTGTGTCAAATAGAGATCCACGATTTACATCGAGATTTTAGTAGGTTATGCACTCTCGACTTGGTACCCATCTCCGTCTTAGTAAAGCGTTTGACCCACAGACCGATGGTCTGAATGAGAGGGTGATTCAGATGTTATAGGATGCTCAGATCGTTTATATTAGAGTTTGGTGGGACTTGAAGTGAATATTTATCTTTGTGTGAGTTTGCTTATAATAATAGCTATCAAGCTAGTATTGGCACGGCACCGTATGAGGCTCGTGCAGATCTCTAACTTGCTGGTATGAAGTTGGGGAATCACAGCTGTTGGGGCCAGAGGTTATTGCAGATTACATAGAAAAGATTAAGCATATGAAGCAAAATTTGAAGAAAGCCCAGGATCCTCAAAAGAGCTATTTTGCTCATTGTCACAGACCTTTAGAGTTTGCAGTAGGTGACCAGGTACTGTTGAAGGTTTCCCCTCAAAAGGGTCAAATGACATTTGGAGTGAAAGGGAAATTGGCTCCATGCTTTGTAGGACCATTCGAGATTCTGGAGAAGATTCGTCTTGTTGCATACAGACTTGCTCTACCTCCTCAGTTAGCTAGTGTTCATAATGTGTTTCATATGTCTATGTTAAGAAAGTATTATCCAGTTCCGACGCATGTTCTAGATTTAACAAAGATACAAGTTGAGGAGGATACTACATATGAGGAAAAGCCTATTCGAATCATAGACAAAAGAGTACAAAAGTTGCGGAACAAAAAGATTCTGTTAGTCAGGGTTAAATGGCAATTCCATGATAATGAAGAGCAAACCTGGGAACGTGAAGATAAGATTCAGGAGCAATTTCCAAATCTTTTCATTACTTAAGGTATGTTTCTTTAATTTAAATTTTGAGGATGAAAATCTTTAAGTTGGGGAGATTTGTAACATTCCATATTTGACACGTAAATTAATTTAAATAAAAATAAATGTGCATAAATACATATATTTGTACGAATTATGTGTGTACATAGAATAATTATATACATGTATTAAAAATATACGATACGTGTATAAATTAATTAATTAAAGTAGTATTAAAATAATAATAATAATATTATTATTATTTTTGTGTAAATAAAAAGGAAATAAATGAATTTTTAAAAATATCAAATAAATATAAAAATTTTTAAAAATAAGATTAAAATGTTTATTACAATATTTATTAAAGAAATAAAATAAATCACGTCGATTCAAGTGGAGAAAAAATCAAAAACAAAAAGGATATTTATGGGGGCCTTTTTGAACTAACTTTGAAAAAAAAGGGGGGAATTGGGCAAAAATTTCCTCTATGAATAGTAACCACAGTTCACCTGTGGGTACTATTCATCCCATTTTAAATTGCAAAACAGAGGAACGAAAATAGAAAAAAATGAAGGAATAGTAGATTTTTGGGGCATCCATTTTTTGGTCACCGGAGATCCGATTTTCGCCTGGAGACAGTTAAAATGATTCAGACCAGATCTAGAGCAATTCTAAGCGACTAAGATAAGATTATGAAGCCTTAAACTCATTCAAATCAATTCCCATAGGGTAACAACATCAAAATTGCAAAACTGATTGGCAATTTGGGGTTTTTGACGCACAGAATAATTCAGAGTGAATTGAGCTCAGATCTTCCTTTCAAATCGATGAATTAGTGATTCTAGACTAAATTCTAGAAGTTTTGACTATTCATTTGTAATTTTTGACAGATCTAACAAAATTTGATTGGATTTGGGCGATACAAGGGCAAAAATCCTTTGGGGAAGGATAAAACCCGATCTGCTCAACGTTTGAGGTAATAGTAAGAATTAAAGTTATTCTATTCTAAATTTAGAAGAAAATGAATATAGTTTTGTATGCTGATGTGATGAAATGGGAAATCTAAATTTTTTGGGGACCTTTTTGTAAGGAATTTCATTTGGATGGGCTTTTGATGGTGTATAATCCTAATAAAAGTTTAATTGGAGGCCATAGAAATGTAGAGAACGAAAATTTGTACACATGGGCACCAAATTCGTGAATTTTGGATATCAAGTGAATTTTTGGTGAATGATGGCCAATAGAATTATTTATGAAAATTTAGGAAATTAAAGAAAAATATGATTGGAAAGCTTATTTATTTTATTTCTTGCTGTAAAAATATGATATTTAAGCAGAAAATTAATGTTAAAGGTTATAGAGACTATTTGACTTAATGCGCAACAATACGTGAAGCCTAATGCGCATGTAGAATTAAATATAAGAAAATAAATATGTAAGAAATTATTATAAAAATAAATTAAAATTGATTTGCGCATTTGAAATTATGTTTGATAGATTAACTACAGTGAATGAGAACCTAAATTTTGGGAGTGGATATTAGAAATTGGTTAGACAATAATTTTGGTGAATAATAATTATTTCTGGTATTATGTGAATGGTGATATTAAATCAAGATCGTTGATTTTTATAAAATAAGAACTTATGCAAATGAGAATATATATTATATATGAAATGACGGATTATATATTGCTAAATTTTACAGTAAATTTGGATGTAATCGATTATCATATCAGGAAGTGAGGTACATGCCCCACAAGATTAGTTGTTGGTATTCTTTGAGTATTTCTTTATCTTAGTTATTTATATGACATTGTATATATAAAATATATTTGAATGTAAGCATGCTATTTGTATTGACATATTTGCATTTGTTTTGAAATTCATAAAATTTTATTTACACGGCAGCGTGTTTTGGATTTTCAAGATCATATTTAAAATGCAATATCATTTCGATGGACTGAGCCATATGGAATAATACTTCTTATGTGATAATCCATGTGGGACTGAGCAATAAGAAGTATTAGTCTTTCTCTATGTGATAATCCTCGAAATGATTGTGGAGTTGGTGATAATTAGAAGTATAGTCTACTATTGTCCAGGCTAGACGAGAAGTGAGACTGACTTGAGTTTTGAAAGATGTGGATGTGCATTTATTTTATTGAATGATGCATTAGAAATAACATGATCAGTATGTTGAATGCATATATGTATGATTGGAATACGCATGATGGATTTTATTGTTTTATCTAATTTGATTTCCTGCATGATTATTTAAATGCATCTAAATGCCATAGATAGAGAATATTCGTTGGGCATGTTGTCGCTCACTTATTATATTCAATATTTCAGGAACAGATAGAAAAAGAAAGAAAGTAACGCAAGACGAGTAAATGACTCTTCCGTAATTGTTGGGTGTGTGGACTTAATTATCTTGTGGGTTGTATTTTTTTGTTTAATTATAATTATCACTGTATTGGTGATATCATCTAGAGGGATGTAATTTTGCTTGTACTAAGTATTAGTGTGAAATGACGCGGATTGTAAATTATGAGTTATGATTGATGATAGCCTATGAAATATTATCTGTTATGGACTTGTGGATTGAGAAAATGTTTATCAGGTGGAAATTTTTATTTGGGATAAGTCAAAGTTTTACGGGAAACTATCAAAATTTTTGTCTGAATATGAAGTAGTTTTGAGAGGATGAGGCTAACATAGTATTATGTACGTAGGTGTAGCATATATGGTATTATGTGTCAGTCGTGACGCTACTTGTATGAAGTGGGTTGCGACATCTAATTTGGCTAAACCTTAAGGAACCCAATGGTGGATTCTAGAGGTCCAAAAATGGTCCACAAACCAATTGCAAATTAAAAAAAAAAAACACATTGACTTAGAACAACAATTTGATGCAAAAGTCACGCACTAAAAACCAATGTTTGTGTAAGCATAGGTGTGATGAAAGTGCACTAATTATGGAGTGATGTTGTTAAACACTTTATAATATCCCACATCGGTCCAACTTCAAGGGGATTCCTGGGCTAAATGTGCATTCGAGGGTGTCTCATTGTGTCGAACACTTTTGGGAGACTCAAGTTCGAGTCTTGCCAAGAACAAAACCCTACACCTAGTCAGTGGTGGCTAAGGTGGGGACAATATCGGTGCGTAGTGGGCCCGAGTTGTTACAAATGGTATCAAAGCCACTTTGTGTGTAGTGAAGGTGTGAATCTCGAGGACGAGATTGCTCCCAAGGGGGGTGGATTGTAATATCCCACATTGGTCCGACTTCAGGGGGATTCTTGGGCTAAATGTATATTCGAGGGTGTTTCATTGTGCTGAGTGCTTTTGGGAGACTTAGGTTCGAGTCTTGCCAAGAACAAAACCCTGCACCCAATCAGTGGTGGCTAACCCGAGTTGTTACAAATGGTATCAGAGCCACTCTGTGTGTATCAGAGCTATGAATCTCGAGGATGAGATTGCTCCCAAGGGGGATGGATTGTAATCTCCCACATTGGTCCGACTCTAGGGGTTCTTGGGCTAAATGTGCATTCGAGGGTACCTCATTGCGTCAAGCGCTTTTGGGAGACTCAGGTTTAAGTCTTGCTAAGAACAAGATCCTACACCCAGTCAGTGGTGGCTAAGGTGGGAACAATATCGATACGTAGTGGGCCTGGGTTGTTACAAATGGTATCAGAGCCACTTTGTGTGTATTGGAGGTGTAAATCTTAAGGACGAGATTGCTCCCAAGGGGGGTGGATTGTAATATGTCACATCGGTCTGGCTCTAAGAGGATTCCTAGGCTAAATGTACATTCGAGGGTGTCTCATTGTGCTGAGCGCTTTTGGGAGACTCAGGTTCGAGTCTAGCCAAGAACAAAACGCTGCACTCAGTTAGTGGTGGCTAACCCGGGTTGTTACAATTAGTATCAGAGTCACTCTGTGTGTATCGGAGGTGTGAATCTCAAGGACGAAATTGCTCCCAAGGGAAGTGGATTGTAATATCTCACATCGGTCCAACTCCAAGGGGATTCTTGGGCTAAATGTGCATTCGAGGGTATCTCATTGTGCCAAGCGCTTTTGGGAAACTCAGGTTCGAGTCCTGCCAAGAACAAAACCCTACGCCGAGTCAGTGGTGGCTAAGGTGAGGACAATATCGGTACGTAGTGGGCCAGGTTGTTACGAATGGTATCAAAGCCGCTTTGTGTCCATCGGATGTGTGAATCTCGAGGATGAGATTGCTTCCAAGGGGGGTGGATTGTAATATCTCACATCAATCCGACTTCAGGGGAATTCCTGGGCTAAATGTACATTCGAGGGTGTCTCATTGTGCCGAGCGCTTTTGGGAGACTCAGGTTCGAGTCTTGCCAAGAACAAAACCCTGCACCCAGTTAGTGGTGGCTAAGGTGGGAACAATATCGTCATGATGGGCCGGCTTTGTTACACACTCACTAGCCTTTTGGAGCATTGTGAAGTGGGTAACCATTGTTTGTCTATTATTTCTTCTCTAATCTTGTGTATGCATACATGGATTATAAAAATAGATTTCTAAAGATGATTAGAGTGTTTGGTTACAAGTTTATATATGTGTATATATACTATATTTGGTCTTCATGAATAATCTATGGTAGTGTATCCATGTTTGTCGAATTAATCAAATGATATAGGAAATTGCAGAGACTATGATGGGATTAAGGTTCATGTTACAATGTCTTTGAGATGTTGATTGCACACTATTTAGTATGATGAATAAGCAATGAAGCATGTTATGTTGCCATGAAATATGAATTTATATTTGAGATATGATGATACTCTTACATGTGATAATTAATACATTGTTTAACTTATTATTGTTGACCACACATAACAAACACGATTAAGATGATAACTCACTTTCTAGGGCTACCGACATTGAGGTGTCGTTAGTAGTCCACCTATGTGTTCTCGATTTTAATACCTCTCATGTTTGATCTTAGTCCGAGGATTGACATGCTTTTTAAAAAAACTCCTCAATTTGATCCCAATTTGGGAGTTTATGTGCTTATTAAAAAACATGATCAACCTTTGGGCATTGTGAGGACTTTGGGCCATATGCATGATAACATAGCTGACCAAATTTCATCGCATTGACCGATCTAAAAGCAAAATATTTTTTGAAATGCCTAATGTATTGAAGTGTGTTCATGATCTCTATGAGTATATGTTTGGTTAGCCCACTAGGCTCCTAGAGCTCATTCCTTCACTTTCTTTTATGCAAGTACACCCTAAAATGGGTGCAACAACCATCCAACAATTCATTCCAATTTTCTTGCATGTTTATTTTTATTTTTGTTATTGGACTAGTGTCATTTTGGAAAGATTTGTACAAACAATTGTATGACGTATGCCCTAGCAAGATATGTTTGGTTTGTCATGACAGATGATGGTCATGGTTGTCTTTCATAGGTGTATGGGTCACTTCCACCATCATTTGGGTATGTTAGCAAGTCTGAGCAAGTGAGAAAATTTTATAGTGTTGGTTGATGCACTTTTAATGAAATTATTATTCATGGTACAAGTAGGTGATCATGGTGAAGTGGACCTCTCTCTAAGGATTTGTGAGCACGTGGGAGAGGCTCGGGGAGCATTCCATACCTAGTTGGAAAGCTTCAAGTACTAACTTCTAAGATATGGACACACGCGTGACATCCTGATCACCCTTGGATTGCCAAAAAATACAAGGCAAATATGGTTGGTTGAGTAGTTGCAAGGCACCACACTACTTTACCACCTTGCAAAGTCGATGCAGTGTGCTGACATAGTAATGTTGCATCACACTACTTCTATGTGTTTTTTTTTGTTATTATTTTCTAATTTTCCTTAGCGTCGTGAGGATTTTTGCATCGATCTTGTCACTTATTTTGATTGTCTCTTGCTCAAATTAATTTTCTAATCGTCTTCATTTTATGTGTTACAATTTTCACGTGATTACTTTCAATTAACTGTGGTTAATTAAAGTTAAAAATATGGGATGTTATATATTTATTGGTGTGACCACGACAATTGCTAAACTTTAATATTTAAAGATTACGAAGGTATAATTATTTAGTTAAAATCATGAATATAATAATGAAAAATTAAATGCAAATTTATCTCCTTTGAAAGTGTGAATAGAGTTTTGTTGGTTGAATTATCAAGTTTTATTTGGGTCTTCATTGTTTCTATTTTAGTGTTCTCATCCAAAAATTTGATTTGTGGGTTTCATTGCTTCTCTTTGAGGTTTACATCATTTTTTTTAGTTGTGGGTTTCAAATCTTAGGTTCCTTTTGCCTAAATTTCACATCATACCCAAATTTGATAAACCAAAAATTGTTGCATGCAGTTTTCATTCAATAAATCATGATCCAATAGTAGTTGGAATGGGTGCATTCGGGGAATTCAGGCCAGAACCTCTAGATTTGATGAATTAAAGATCAAGACATGTGATTTTGGTTTGTTGAATTATGATCCAATAGCAGGTAATAAAGGTACATTGATTAGGGTTGTCAAATGACATCCAATTTGTGAGTTACAATCCAACATCATTGAACTACGATAATGTACAATGATTACTATCAAAATCTTAATTACAAGATTTGACAATGTACAATGAAACATAATGATCATGGTAAATAGCATCTAGAAGCTAAAAAATACATTCCAATATAAATTAAAAAGTGTCATAATTAACCACAAATGGTCCATTAATAAAAATTACGTTCTCTTCAAAAACCGGTTGTATTCTATTCAGTTTTTTTATATTGTCACTCTTTTAAAATTATAAGTTTATCACCCCTTGTCCTGCTTTATACAACAAAAGTTGGAAGGGACAATGAACAGAACTGACAAACCCCAAATGAAATAGGTTTTTCTTTATTATTCGGCCACGTTCACCGATTCATAAATTGATCTTAAATACATAATCTTTGTGATCTGAATCCCAACTATTTTTAACTACGATACCTACATTTACAAAAGTATGAACCGAAAAAAGAAGTTCCTCCTCCAGAAGATTTACAGAGGCTACAAACAACCGATCAATCAACAAAGTCGTGACTTCAATCTACAGTTAAACTCTATTAGACTTGGCAGCAACATCCATCACTAAAAAAGTCAAGAAATTAACAGTTAGTGTGTAACAGTTAGCAACATCCGATCGTTCTACTTGGAAAAAGATGAGGTCCGATCGAAAGACGACGATGAAGAAGAACCATCCAAACACGAATTAAGACATTAGAGATATCATTAGATCAGACAAACCAACCACAGATTCCGCCGTCCGGAAGCCAAAAAATGCACTCTATCACTACTCCAAGCATTACCATAGCTCCTTATGTCACTTTTGTAAATTCTTCGCCAGAAAAGCCGGTCGCGGGAGAGAATCCGGGGAAGGAGAAGTGAACCAAGAACATTCATAATAAACTTCCTCAAATCCGCTCGCTTCTCTCAGCCTGGTCTGCTTCGAAACCACTTCCGGCTCTGGACCCAACTGCTCCGTCGAAAGCAAACAAAAATCCTCATCTTGAGCCACCTTCAGCAATGACAAATCATCACCGCCGTCATTTCCTGCCGATCCAACAACAACATTCCACGGGGATTTCAGCTCCTCGCCACGGTTGAGGATCTTAACTTGCTCCATAGCGAGATCTTTCTTCGGAAACCTCACAACCGCCGGTCCATCAGTTCTTCTTCCTCGCTTCTCCGACGGTTGACCACTTTTCTTTCTCCGGCCACTCCTGCTCCGGCCGCTTCTGCCTGACTTCGGAGGAGGACTTAGGTTACCGTGACAGGTACTTCCAGCAAAGCAGATGTGAGAGGGAAGTATAGCAGCAGTAGCCATGGGATTTGCGCACTGGATTCAGATCAAGGAGAGAGAAACAGATGAAAATAAGTACTAGCAGAAGAAGAATTGAATAGAGCTAAGGTGACAGAAACTTAATGAATTGCGAAAAATAATAAGTTTCCGTGGTTTTACATAACAACCGTTCGGAAAGGAGAAACGCAAGCAGCATTCGGGTTGGAATGGGAAAGGTTGAATTGGTTTTATAGCGGGAGAAGGAAAGGCGACAGTTTCGCGTTGGCGGTGGAGTCGGGTCAGTGAAACTGTGTCGGTTACAACTTTTGAAACTAAAATATAATATTTAATTATATTCGATCAACGCCATTAAATAGCGTAAATAATGGAACAAAACATTAAATAGTCTTAGTTAAGAAAAAAAAAGCAAAGAGAAAACCTTTTAGATCATTAAATTGTTAAGTGCAATGACAAAGTAGGAATCTAATGCCCCCTTTAGCTTACATTGCCCTAGTTTTCTACTTGGGGTTAAGATTTATTGGGGTATTTTACCCATTTTAATGATTTTCATGAAATTGGATTAATACAATTTTCCTTTAATAAGGAAGATTTCAAATTGATAGGAGATATGGTATATCTTCACCACTCTACTCGAATGTGGGGGACAGTCTCATGGTTCTACATTGTGTGCTCAGTTCTTCAATTGTTTGGTTGGTGTGTGCTCCTTGTACCACATGCTCAAGCCCGTGATGTCCTTCCATTGGGCATTTTAAGGTATAGTTTGGTTTGTGAACCATTTTATATATGCCCTCGGACCCCTTGGTCCTCTAGTTTGTGGCACTTGTTCATCTAGTTCATACCTCCAAGCATCCCATGGCCTATTGTTCATTGATGGACCGAGGGCCTTGGTTGGAGTTTCACGAATTTCCACGAGAATCGTGTATTCGGAACCCTGTGTAGCTCGAAAAGATATGCTCAGACTAGACCAAAATTTATCTATTGGTTGTTTTCGTTGTGATCTCGGTTTTCTTGGCAATTCATACCTTGAAGGTCAAGGAGAGGTCATAATAACTACCCCCAAGTTATTGAGTGTCAATTCAAAGTCGTGGGTTTTCAATGTTTTGGTCGTTATGTTGTGACTCCTCATAATTATCCTCAAGCCATGCACCATTTTTTTCAAGGTTCGTGTAATAATAATGATAGTGGGAGCAACTTGAAAAATTATGGATCGTAATAATTGCCTTGGTTTTTGAACCTTATGAATTAGATGGTCCTTGATGATCGATCGTGTCTATAAATGGTGGTCTTAGGCTACCTACTAATGTTCATTTGCTTAGGCTGCATCATTGAAGTCCTCGAAATTTTCTTACTTTTGCGCTCAGAATTTATCCTTCTCTTGTCTCGAGTGCTCAGAGTTTCTCTTGTGCCTTCAAGAGTTTTTATTGTTTCCTAGGTATCATTTTCTACCCTTTTTCTTTTCCTTAGCAATGTCAAGGGGTTTTGGTTTTCATGGAGGGTCTCATTACGGAGGTCTTGGATAAGTCTGAGGAGAAAATTAGGGTTGAGCATAGAGATAAATGTGTGTTTGTTCTTTCTTAGGCAGAAGAGAAGAGGGGCCCAAACCCCTTGTTATTGAGAGTTAGTAGGGCTAAGAGATTGAGGTTTTGGATGTTTCACGTTACTTGAAAATCATCAAGGAGTCATATCCCATTTTTGGCCTAAGCACTTCTGCTCGTCCTCTATACATTGAGTTAGGGGGTCGGGATAAGGAAGAGAAGGTAGAGATGGTAGTAGTGTAGAACTAACGCTTTACACAATTCTAGGGATGAGGAGGAAATGGGGGAATCTGAGTACTTGAACTTCATGCAAACTCCTTTCTCTCAAGAGTCACCCATGCTGAGTTGGACTTCCTTCAAGCTAGGTGGGTAGAGCTTGTGCTGCCGAGGAGAGTGCAGAGACCAAACCACCCTCCAAAGGGCATTGTAGCCATTTATACTCTAACATTTCAATATGGGTTGCAACTGCCCATCCTTTGGCCCATGTGTTGTTTTCTGGCACGAATGAGATTGGCGCTTGGCCAATTGAGCCCTACACCTAGAGGGCCATCTTTGAAGGCATGGTTTTGTGATCAAAAAGAGGGTGGCTTGTGTTATCATTAAGATATTTCAACTCGACTTACCATCTTTAGGTACCTCACAGGTGTAAGAGGTGGTATTATCCCAAGAATTGGGTATACCTCAAGGGTCAGGCTCCTCTGGTGACCAGCAACTCTACAGAAAACAATGATTAAAAGGATAGCTAGTTCTTCCTTTTAGGAAGGTAAGTCAAAGATAATGAAATTTCATCATCCTTTAAGTTATTAGGTAGAGAAGCATGTCATATATTATTGTTTTTTTTCTTTAACGGTTGTTTTCTTTTATGACATTTTGCTTTGTCTTTCTTTCTTAGCCACTTGAGACAACCCCTCCTCATATTCAAAAAAGAGAAGTTTTGTTGATCTTGGTCGAGTCATACAGGCGTGTTTGTCTTTGTTCGACGAACATAGGTGCTCTATTCTTCTTAGGCTTGCCTGTCTTCTTGAAGCACGCATGATCGTTTCTCTTGATCTTTTTTTGGGTAACCTCCTCTTTTTCTTATCTTTCTTTCTTTCTTTCTTTTTCTTTTTTCCTTATTTTTTTTTTAATTTCTCTTTCTCCTTTGCTTTGCCAGGTTTTCCCTCCAACCTTCCTGTCCAACCAATGGCTACCAGGTCAAAGAAGAGCAGGGGCAAGAACTTCAACATGGACAAGTTCTTGTAGAAGCTTGAGGCCATGGAATAAGAGCATACGTCCTCCAACTAGGTTGCTCGAACCAAGACTTCCTTGGCCACAATGACTTCTCTTCTTGTGATTTCTGGCTTGGCGGTGTCACTCCCTGTCTCTTCTTAGCATAAGGGCAATGTTTGGCCTATTATAACCTCTTTAAACTTGTGCCTTATAAAAAAAGATTAGGTTGCCCTCTTCTTGGGTGTTTGACGGTAAGGTTTCCTTGGGGGATTTCCAGATCATCCTTTTAGGGCTTGAAATCGAGTTGGTGAAGGAAGACCCTAATCTAGGGAAATGTTGTAAGGCCTTTGGAAATTAAGTTGAGAACTATTTTTCTTCTCTCTGTTTTTTTTTCTTTTTTTTTTTTTTTACCCACCTCTTGATTTCCTTTCAGGCAGCATAACAATCCTTCATTTGCCATTATAAGCTCCAACAATTACTTGCCCTTTCTTTAGTTGATAAGAATCGATTGGAAGTCGAGAATCAAAGGTTGACTAGTGATCTTGTTTGGGCCAAAGAAGGACAAGCCAAGGATGAGCTAGAGGCATTAGCAAAAGAGAAGAATTCTCTTGCCTAGAGAGTTGTTGAGCTTTAGAAAGATTGAAATGAGATTTCCAAGCTTTCAGAAAACCATTCAATCATTCAATTTCATGGTAGCATAGAAAATGTTCAAGTTTCCATCCATGCCTCTGAGTTCAAGCGTCTCATACCACTTTTGCCTGATGACTAGAGATCTCACTACACCCAAATAATTTCACAAATGTCTTGACGACTAAGGCCTCCCAAGCCCCACTATACTTAATTGCCTCATATCAGCTAAGCATAGAGAAGCAAGTTCGTTCAAAGTCACCAAATATTAACCAAACATGGCCCGTCAATTATCGAGTCCAAGATTTCTTCATATCCTCGAATTCCATCATGTTTTATACCACGTAGAAACTAGATGTACAGGATCCTTTAAATCTCATGTCCTAACCAAACAAATGTTTTGTTTATACACATTTTTAGTGTCTAACCTATGTCCTAAAAGTTTTCATTCATAATACACTGTGCCACCCTTGGCAACATCCAAATCTTTACCTATAGTTATTTTCTTAGCCCTGGGGTCTCAATACTTGGTTGAAAGGTTTTTCCATCGAACCAACAACCTTCATCAATTTTAGATACGACCTTTAGTACCACCTTTGTACTCTAGTAAACACTTTGTGCTTTATTGTAATACTTCCTCCTTCACTACTATAATTTTCTCGTAGAAAATTTTTTATTAATAGGAAATTAATTTCAAGTGTTTTTTTCAACTTTTACCACTTGTATAAATTGGTAGGACAACGTCTAGAACAGGCGGTGAAATAGAGTTTACTTAGAATAATTGGCCTGCTTAAACAGGATAACTCATCTCCTTTTTAATGATTAGCTTTACTCAGGACAAGACTTACCCACTATCAACTCAACTTGTAATTTTCGTATCGAAACAAAATATTTAAAAGATACTATTAATATAAACTTTTTGAAAGCAGACTTTGTTATTCAAGAATAATTTAAATCCAAAAATAAGAGGTAGAGCATTACTTAAAACTCTAGATCAATTCAAAGTAAACACCTAGCTCAATGTTTCTACTAATTGAGCTCTAATACCACCTTTAGTATCATAGTAAAACAACTCACCCAATAACTACCACCTAGTCTCTAATACAACCTTTGTAACATCCTGCCTCTCTAGTGGCCCAACTGGTTCTGGTTTGGAGGGTAGAATCATCAAAATACCCTCAAGTCAACAATCAAGCACATTATTGTCATGTGGGAATCATCAATTATAACATCATGATCACCTAAGAGATAGAACATCACATTTATCCCTTTTTCTTTTCTATCTCTTTCCTTTCTTTATGTGCTAACTCTATGACATATCTTGATCACAATAACTTATAAAGACTTCACAAAATTATCTTGAAACCTTTTAATAAAATAAATCAATATCATTATCTTGAAAACCAATTTCAATATTCAATGGGTACAAGGACTTTTGAGTTTATTTAATAAAACAACTTTAAACTGAAAAGGAAACTAGGGCCAACATGTCCGACTAAGACAAAACTATGAAACTAGAAAAGTAACTTCTTGAAATAAATTGCTCGAGTAAAACCCTACATGTTCACACAGCCTTTGGTTGCTAGTTTCCTAAAATGTTAAAAAAGAAAGGGTAAGCTCAAAGAGCGTAGCTGATTATCCCAAATATTCAAATCACTATTTCAATCAAATGAAACATATATGTATAACATTTTCATAGATTAGGTGATTCAAACAATTGGTTATTTATCAGTTGATGTTATGAATGAAAGGAATCCACCTCAATGTTCCAAATCTAGGGAGTGAGGTCAATCCAAACGCTCAACCCCTTCTCATTCATGAAGTATGGTTAATCCTATCTCTCAGTTCACTGATCAAGGAAGTGGGGTCAATCCAAACACCCAATTCCAAATCATGTAAACAAATAACTAACAGGTTGAGTCAAGGTTTGTCGGGGCCCCTTCCCTAAGCCAAAGGGCAGTCGGACTGACACAGTGGCCCAATGAACTCACTCACCATAGAGTCCACCCAACCACTGTTAAGCCTCTCCAACTTCAATACTATGTGATATCAGAATAATTGAAAGATTCAAAAGCGAAAGTAAGCAAACATATGAAGAGTGGTTATCTTATTACATATTGCCTTGTCCAAAATACACATTTGACCATATATACACATACACAAGAATGACCAACCTCAAATAAAAAGACCAAAAAAGGAAAAAAGAGTCATTAGGGAACTAGGCAATCACCACGCCCTTCCCTCTGTCAGCCACCGAAGAACCTAAAATGTTAGTAGAGTAGTGAGCCTAAAAATTAACGTGGCTCAATGAGTAGTAAGACCAGAATGTTACCCATAACCAACATTTCCAAAATAGTACATGTATGCATGAACAGTAAAATGATGCAGTGTGAATGTGTGACATAGTATAAAAGCAGTTATAAATAGTGCAACAGTTATAAAAAAGCATCTCAAATACATGTTGTTCAAAATTATATCAAAACTAATGTTCAAATCATCAAATCCAACCTTAAGGTCGTCGCTCGAGCGGGTCATGAATCAGGTGTATCGGCTATTTGAGCAGGTCGTAAGCTAGGCGTATTCCTCGAATACGCTAACCCCGTGTTCGGTCCCCGAGTACTGTACTTGAGCGAGTTTGAGGATAGGTGCACTGATCATATGCCCTAATACCAACGCTCAGCCCTCAAGTTTAATCCCAATCACATCGTGTACCTTGACCCCAACGCTCGACCCTTGAGTTTAATCCCAATCACATTGCTTGCCCTGACCTCGACGCTCAGCCCTCGAGCCTATAGTCTCATTACCCGTGTACATTTACACATTTCAACTCAATCAGATGTATATCAATCTCATGAAACCATTTAAACCATGTTATTTCACACAAGTTTTATGTAAGGAACACAAGTTACGGAAAACACCTGAATCAAACTACTCACCTTGGGTCCCGCGCACCGATGTCCCGTCAACAATCAGCCCAGTCCCATAATGTACGCTCAAAGTTGCAATGTTTAAACTCAATTTTAGTTATCTTTAGAATGTGGTTTAATCCCTTATTCTACTATCCCTAATTAGTCTCAATCGACCCAAATTCGATTCAGTCAAATCTGGTCGATCAGTCAAACTTGGTCAACTAGTCAAACCTGGTCAAAATTGGTCGACATGATCAATTTTGGTCACTTTTGGTCAATTAGAGTCAAATTGGGTCAAATTAGGTCAAAATAGGGCCAATTAGGCCAAAATCCCCAAATTTTAATACTGAGCCCAAATTCAAGCTTTTTGCTCTCTTTGCGCAGGAAATTTGTCAATTTTTCTATGTTCAATCCATATGTCGGATTTACGAAAAACTTTTGAAATTTCATTTGTACTTCGTAAAAATTCACCAGAATTCTAGATTCTAATTTTGGACATCATTTGCTATAGTTTTTAAGTGTAGTAACAGGGGATGTGAAATCTCGTTTCTTATGTGACAGGCAGTCAGTTGGTGTATCAGTTGACCTCCTTAACAAATTTAGATTGGGATAAAATTTGTCACACATATTCTTGACGTATCCAGTGACCACTCCTCCAAATTGCAGCTCAAAATACCCATTTTTGGTCAATCAATTGGTCTCCTACATTCTCTCCTATGTAACAGATTCTAAAATGTTCAAGTTTCCTATGGGTTTTCAAGTGCCTAACAATCTCTACTACCCCATTAATTTGAGGCACTATCTCATATGTTTTGTAAAGCTCAAATTTCAGAACACTAACAGTCCAAATAACATTTAAATCAGTAATCAAACTGGGCAATGATCACTTCTCAAACACATCCTACACTTAGCACATATCAACAATTCAAAATATTTTCTAAATATCAAAACCTTGCATGTAACTAGGCATTTTGGCATGGACACTAAACTATGCATACAAAGGTTTAGGGGTTGGGGTTTATACCTCATTGTAACCTCAGATTTAATGTTTTAAAACGCCTTAAATCGCAGTCCAAATAGATGTCCCTTGCCACTTCAAAAGCTGCCTTAAAAACGCTTCCAAGAACTGTTCTCTACTTGAACTGTCGTAATAGTTGACCAAACAGTCAACTTTAGTACTTTGTAAAATAGGTTTAAGACTTCAGTTTTTTTATTTTCATCACTTGGAGATTAAAGTATACTTAACAAGGAACAAAACATGAGGTTTTACCTCAAGAATGGACCTTGAATGGGTTAGGAATCAGCTTCTTGAAGATTGCTTCAACACAGTCTTCCAACAGTTTTAGTCTACAACAGTATCCAACAACACCCTTTCGTAGTCGTTTCAGTCTCAAATGGATGGGGGATTCAACCAATGGCTTGGTAGTGTTATAGAGGGGATTGAAAGCTTTCTAGAGAGTCTAAGATCACAGAAAACGAATATGGAAGCAGGAAGAAACAAATTGTTGAAGATGGGTCGCAGAAATAGAAATGGGAATCTGCTCATGAACTGAGATTTGTTGCATGGTTGAGGTGTCCTTGCATGGCAAAAAGGAGTGCCACGTGACCATCCACGTGGCTCATAAGTTGCCATGCAAGGTGTTTTGTAGTTCCCATCTATTGGCTTAGTAAAGAGGTTGATTAGATTGGTAAAACAATGAGCCAAAACCATGGATTTGCTTGTTTTCTCATTGAAAAAACACTGAAAAATTTGATAAAAATGAAGAAGAAGGCAGCTAGGGCGCGTGGACCGGCCCACGCGCCCTGTCTGAACTTGTGAGGGCCTTCGACTTGCGAGCCCAGCGTGTTGGCACGAGCCTGGGCCCGCGCTGGCGGCTTGAACCCGCACGAGCCTAGCCTATGTGGTAAAAAACTAGCCAAACTGTTTTTGTTTTTATTTCTCTTCCTCTTTGCACATATATATATAATTCATTTTTTCTTTATTTTTCTTATAATTATATGATTCATCCACTTAAGCATTTCACCAATTTTCATCAAAATCTTTTTTATTTCTTAATTTTCATCATTTATACACCTTTTTGCAAGAATTAGCATTTTTCTCCCAAAAGAATCTAACAATCACCCAAAAAAAACATATTTTCTTTCAAAAATTATATTTTCACCATAATTAATGTATTCTCTTCTCAAAATTGTATTTCTCAATTATTCTAATTTTCTTCAATAAATGATTAAAATTTAGAGAAAAGTAAAAAAGTTCATGTATTTTCATTATAATTTCAAAAAAATATATAAAAATGCATACATCAAACCCATTAATTTGTGTGTAAAAAATATTGGTCACCACAGGATTGGAACACTCACGATGAAATCCATCACCGTGTCAGTACATGGTTATCATCTTTATTAATCTTTCTTTAATGAAATCAGATATAAAATAAGAAAATAGCATGTGAGCATGGCAAACATCATTCTATCTTTATCATTGGCATGTTATTTGGTTATTCATATAGAATCTATCATTATACCATCAGCATACATTCATCATACAACTCTAAGCATGCATATGCAAGGCATAACATGTACGTTTAATTCAAAACATAGTCCTAGACTACAAGCAAACATGCATACATTATTTGAATGAAGATAATAATTAAAAATTTAGAAGTGATCTCCACCTTACGCATAGTTTCTCCTAGTCCTTGTGGTGTTATTCTAAACTTCTTTGAACCTTTAACATTAAGATTAGGATTAAATGCATTATTCGTAGGATTAAATGTGTTTCCAACACCTTTAAATCACACTCCAATGATTCCTTATCCTATATTGCATATAATATGCAAGGAGATCATCCTAGATGAGTCTAATTATGTTCCTGCTTCGATGTACTATTGTAGAAGGAAAAGGAATACTACAGTAATCAGAACGCACAAGTGAGAAACAAAAAATGCAGAAGCACTATCATTGTAGGCTACCATGGTAACCAGTGGGAATCAAGGAAAATTTGTTATATTATTGCAGTAAAATACCACAGTAACTAGTGGGAGTTATAGAAGTGCAGATACATTATCACAATAAAGTACCATGGTAACTAGTAGACAATGTCAAAAATAGATTACACTACCATGATAGAATACCACGGTAACTAGAGGAAAAGTCTAGAAACAAAGGAAAATGATGGCAGTATTGGGGTCAATATCGCGGTAATCAGCATGAAAAGTAGACTTAAGTACATCTTTCTCTCATCCTTTGTTCTCCTATGACCTTGGCATCCTAACACTTTAAACTCTAGACCATGACCCATGCATTGGGACTCAGATAGGGGCATTATATCTTCTTTGATCCATCAAATCCTTCGGTTGCTCCAAAAGAATGTCCAAAAGTAGGTTCTTGCAACTACTATGCAGTATTCTGGGTTTTCTTTCTTCCTACTACTTTGGTTTCTGTGTGGCACGGCTAAGGAGTGAAAGAGTATCAAGAATATTATGGCTACAAGAAAAAGAAGAGAAAGGGCTCATGCTTGCTTGAGTGAAAAAATGGAGTACTCATACTAATAAAATAATAATAAGAAGAATAATAGACAACGAGCTTTGTGTCAACAAGCGGTGGGTTTGCAATAGACAACGAGCTTTGTGTCAAAATGCTCAAGATGCCAAGGAAACTTAAAATTTTTTTTAAAAAATAACAAATAAATGAAGGTAATAATAATAATAATAATAATAATAATAATAATAATAATAATAATAATAATAATAATAAAATAATCGTAATAATAAATGATAAATAATATAAAAAACCAAAAATCAAATAACCATAATTAATTATTTTAATAGTGTCATGAATAGTAAAATTGATTATTTTAATTATTTTAATTAATTAAAATAATTAATTAAACTCTATCTTTAATGATGATAGTAGTCTTCAACCACTATCATTAATTAAAAATGAGTTAGGACATGTATAATATTCTTCAACAACCATTACTATCATCTTTAATTAATGATGTCATTTTCAATTAAATGAAAATAACTTTAAAGTACATGAATAATATTTTTCAACTACCATCACGATCATCTGTAATTAATACTGTCATTTTTAATTAAATAAAACTAGTTTTAAAGTACATGAATAACATTCTTCAACCACCACCACTATCATCTTTAATTAATAGTGTCATTTTTAATTAAATAAAAATAGCTTTAAAGTACATAAATAATATTCTTCAACCACCACCACTATTATCTTTAATTAATAGTGTCATTTTTAATTAAATAAAAATGACTTTAAAGTATATTAGTAATATTCTCCAACTACAATCACTATCATCTTTAATTAATTAAGGAAGATAGTGTCATTTTAATTAAATAAAGATGGTCTTAGTATATCAATAATATTCTTCAAACCACTACCATTAATACCTACAATTGCTTGCAAAAAAGCATGCATGATCCCCTTGCCTATCCATTATTCTAATGTAACCTCCACCATACCTTAAATACTAGCCTTAATGATCAAAATTCTACTATATATAGTGAGCCTCTCCCCCATTCTTCTCACACCAAATTGAAGCATTTCAAGTGTGCTTGAGAGGAAAGGAATTGAGGAGAGTTTGTGAGGAAGAGTGGCTGAAATTGAGGTATAAGTTCTCTCCTTAGTCTCTTTAAATTTTTTTTTATTTCTTTTATTTCATGCAAAGTTTTAGTTACATTATGGCCTAAAAAGACCATACCACTTTAGGTAAATTTTTGAGTACCATAGAATGCCCAAAAAGGTCCAAATACTTCACCATCAAAGAGTGATCGAAATAAGCTTTTTAATGCCTTTAGAACCACAAAATTTTGACAACTGTAGCCTCCGAACCAAGGCCGAAATTATCGCATAACATTAGTTATGAAATAGTAACTTTCATGTCATTTCTAGAATGGTCTAGGCATGATCCAAGGAAATTGCCACTACCATATTAAACCTTGTCAAGTGTACTATAGAATAGACTAAAGAATGATCCCAATCAACACTCGAAACCCCCAAACCGACCTTCCCAAAATAATTGTGTATAAACGGGACAAATTCCAAACCAGCGAGTTCGTGAATGTTTTTGTTCAAACATGGGCCTGGTTGAGACAAATGGTCATTGCCATAACGTTCCTCATTGCGAGCACTGCAAGATAGACTTAAGAATCACATAAAACAAACTCCCAAAACTCAAGTCATGGCCTCTTTAAATTTTGTATACTAATATGGTACATGAGCAAGAAATTAATTTCAAGGAGCATTCAGACTATTCGAGTTAATGCACAACAATACATGAGGTCTAATGCATGTGTTAAATTAAATATAAAATTAATAAATACGTTAGAAATTATTATAAAAATGAATTAAATTGGATTTGTGCATTTGAAGTTATGTTTGATAGGATGATTATGGTGGATTGGAACCTAGATTTTAGAGTGAATACTAAAAATTGATTGGACAATAATTTTGGTGAATAATAATTATATTTGGTATTATGTAATTGTGATATTATGTGAAACTGTTGATTTTTATGAAATGAGAACTAATGCAAATGAAAATATATATATTATATGAAATGATGGATTATATATTCTTGAATTTTATAGTAAATTTGGAAGTGGTAGATTATCATATCAGGAAGTGAGATACGTGCCCAACAAGATTAGTTGTTGATATTCTATGAGTATTTCTTTATCTTGATTATTTATATGACATTGTAGATATGAAAAATGGTTTGGATGTAGGCATGCTATTTGTATTTACACTGGTTGCATTGGGTTTGAAATTCATAAATTTTATTTACACGACAGCGTGTTTTGAATTTGCAAGAGCATATCTAAAATATGGTATCATTTCTTGGACTGATTCATAGAGAATAATATTTTTTATGTGATAATCTATGTGAGACTAAGCCATGACAAGTATCAGCCTTTCTCTATGTGATAATCGTCGAAATGGTTGTGAAGTAGGTGATAATTAGAGGTACAGTCTACTATGGTCTAGGCCAGACAAGAAGTGAGACTGACTCTACTTCGGAAAGATGTGGATGTTCATGCCTTTATTAAATGATGCATTGAAAATAGCATGATCACTATGTTGAATGCATGTATGTATGGTGTAAATTTGCATGATGGATTTAAATGTTTTATCTAGTTTGATATCACTGGGCTTGTTGTCGCTCACTTATTATCTTTAACATTTCAAGAACAAATAGGAAAGGGAAGAGGCCAGCACAGGAAGAGTAATTGACTCTTCAGTTACTATTGTGTGTGTAGGTTTAATTATTTTGTGGGCTATATTTTTGTATAATTATAATTATCACTATATATGTAATATCACCAAAGGGATTTGGATCTGTTTATACTAACTAAGAATGTGGAACATTGTGGAATGTGAACTATGAGTTATGACTGATGATAACATGTGAAATATTATCTGTTATGGACTTGTGAATTGATAATATTGGTTATCAGGTGTTGATGTTCCTTTGGGATAAATCAAAATTTTAGGGGAGACTCAGTCAAAACTTTTATGTGGATATGGGATAGTTTTGAGTGTAAGAGGCTGATATAGTATTATATACGCAAGTGTAGCATATATGGTATTATGTGCCAGTCGTGACGTCACTATTACGAAATGGGTTGCGACATAGGCCATTCTAAAATTCAAGCATGGTAAAGATATGATCAAATAAATACTCATATGCGTAAGGGTATGATGGATCTATCTTCTAGAAAATTATCATTTAATATGCATGAATATGTTAGTGACCAAATACAAGATCACTATTAACAAAATAACAATACACTTGAGGGGTTAATTGGTCTAAGGACAATCAATGGTGGTTATCACGTTAATGTCTCAATTAAGAGACAGGTATGTGATCACGCTTCAAAAACTCGATCGTGCCTCGTGTATCCTCCAAATCTATGGACTTACAGACATATAGACGCATAGCCTAGATGCCAATGACATTCCTGTAGGATTCACTTCGCCAGAGGTACGAACATCACCCTAGGATCGGCCACCCTACCTCGACCAACTGAAAACAATCAGTTGTTTGTATTGCCCAATGTATGAAAGTGATTGATTGTATGATGTGTTTGCTATATTGTTAGATTGTGTGTGAATTAGAATGATCCATTAGGCTCGTAGAGCTCATCCTCTTCTACTTTTCAAATGCAAGAAACTAGGGTACTAACTAAAGGAGTTGGGTCAGAACTTACTATCCTTATTTCTTGATATTTTTGTTTTATGTTGTTACTTACACACTAGTATGTTTAAGAGCATTAATGTAATGATTAAAGGCCATTTGATTAATGAATAAACCCTAATGTTGGGTGTTTTTGGGCATACCATTACTACATTATACTTCTGCTATTAATACTCATGATACTAATGATGCTATAAAAACTAATTTTAAAACTAATAAACTAGTAATAATAAAGAAACGACTTAGGTAATAGTACCAACCTAGGACATAGAGAAAATTATTTTAATAGTTTTGAGACAGAGATTACAAGTTCAAGTTGATAGTGGGTAAGCCTTATCTTAAGTGAAGTTAAACATTAAACGAGATGTAGGTTATCCTACTCTAGGAAGGCATAATTTTTTTAACAGACATAGTCTAGCCACCTTGCCTGGAGGTTGTCCCACCAGCATGAATAAGTAGTCAAAGACGAAGAATAAATTTTCAAATAAAGCAACTATTTTTCTAATATATCTACTTCAAAAAAATTTCACTCTAATGTTTACATATATGTATAAGAAAATAATTTTTTAAATGTTTTTTTATATTGAAAAGGGGGTGTTACAACCCACGCATTTAGAAACTTTACATAACCATTTGGAAACTTTACATAGTCATTTTGTGCAAGTTTTTATGTATTACCGTTGTAATGAAATGCATTACCGCAGCAAGCATAGCACAGTGTTTCATGGGTTGTTTTGGGCAAACACGCACTACCATGGTAGTATATTCCATTCCAACATTAACCAAAATGTTTCTCAGTGCAAACTTGTCTGTTTTGTTCCAGTTTACCTACCCCGTTATACATTGAATTGTACATATTTTGCACCATTATTTCTATAGTTTTTCCAAATTTTATCTTATTTTATTGTAAACAAAATTTTGGGGTATTAAAACCATCCGCTAAAGTCCAAGCATGCCTTATTTAGATCAGTGAAATCCACGCATGTCCTCCACTTCTTTGATGATAACATTTTCCAACCATTCTCGGTAAATGACTTCTTTGATGAAATTGGCCTTGAGGAGCCTACTCACCTCGTTTCCTAGTGTTTACACTCAATTAGTACTAAGTGGCATTTTCTTTTGATGAATTGGGGCAATGGTAGGACTCGCCCTCAACCAGTGTGTCGTAACATTTGTTAATATTCCAGCTATATCCTGGTGAGACCATGCAGAAATGTCTTGATATTCCTTGAATATGATGATTTTGGTTTCCAATTACCATCCTATGGTGGTTCCCACTTTAACCATTTTCTTTGGATCTTCAATTATTGCAACCTCCTTCTATTCATCTTGGGCTACTGGACTCAATGCTTCTAGCTTGAGGTCAAGGTCACTTTTAGATAGCTCTTCCACCTATTGGAGTTCCTCTTTTCTTTCCTTGATGTCAATGGATCATCTCCCATTCATGGTGGTCATGCAACATTCTCTCAACTCACACTAGCTTCCTTAGACTACTCCCATTCCCTTTTCTGTCAGGATCTTCATAATGAGGTGATAGGTAGAAACCATAGCCTTCAAATCATTCACTATTGGTCTCCTAATCACCTCATTGTAGGTTCATTCTCCTTTAATGAAAAGGAAATTCATCATCGTTGTTGCCTTGTGTTCTTCTTCGCTATTAACATCGACAAGGTGATTCTTCCTTCCGGGATGATGTCATGCCCCATGAATCCGAGGAGGGGTAAGTCTCTTCGGGCAAGTTGTTCACTAAGATAATTGTCAATTTCCATTCTCACCATTAAGGCATCATAGTGAGGTGGATAATAGATGTGCCTTTATCTTTTGAGAAGGAGATGAAAAAAAATCTCTTCTCATTTTTTTGTTAGGTCAGATGCTATAGTAGCTTTTGGAAGCTTCTCATACATATGACTTTATTACTTTGTTCGACAAATTAATCGGATGGCCTTCAAAGATCACTTTAATCTCCCAAGGAGGTTCGATAATCCTTCTATTTTCCCCTTCTTGTCGCTCTAGTTGAGTAGGCTATTGAACAAACTCTTGGAATCTCCCTTTCTGATTAGTGCCTCAATTTCATTTTTGAGGTTGAAGTATTAATCAATGTCGTGTCCATGATCCTAATAGAATAAAAAATATTTCCTTCTTTTGAGCTTGAATTATCAAAAGAAAATCAACTTTTGGACCTTAAGCAACTCTTTGTTATACAAATCCTTGAAGTTGACCAATATATATGTAGTTTTATGTTCTTTGAAAAGAAACTTCAGTTTTCAATTTTTAGGAGAAAAGGTGTTGGCTATAATAGTACTACTCATTTTAAGTTTTATGTGACAAAGACGTAATCCACACATAGCCCTTCTTTGTGAGATGTCGTAAATAACATACTAACACGTGTCTTGCAGTCAGTGGACGTTCGTTACTCAGCTCAATAGGAGTTGCCCAAAGTTTTAACCATCTTACCATTGGGTGGCTTCTGTCTGGAACCAAAAAGAAATGTGATAGTCATCCATTGACCAAATATCATTAAGTGGAATTCCATAATAAATTCATGGAATAACATTTTAAAACATATTATATTATTATCAATATAATTAAATTATATGAATGTTCATTTTATAAATCAAATAATGTAATGTTGATACAACATGATTATGAAATGATAATGCAAAATGGATATAATAAATTATTTAACAAGAAAGAAATTAATCAAAGTCGTTAATATTTTTTTAGTAATAAAGAAATCAACAAGAATCGCTGATATTTCTTAACAATTAAGAAATCAATTAGATTTGTAGTCTTTCTTAGTAATGGAAAAATTAATCTAGTTGCCGCTAAATATTACTTAGCAATTCAAATTTTCTTCCTATTTCATTGGATCATCTTCTCTTTCCTTCCACTGGTCATTTTTCTTTTTAAAGGTTAATCATTATTTCATTTCTTCTCCTTTTTGTTTCCTTTCAAGCAATCAACATTCAATATTATGAGTGTATCTGGCCATCTTAGGGTGATTAGTAAGGTTTGATTCCTCTCATTGCATCTCCTCACTAGTCTTGGGGCATAGTTTTTGATATCTTCTTTGTGGATCTTCGTAACATTCATCTATTCCATTGGTTCCTTGATATCATCATTTACTTATTCCCCTATTTACTTAGGTCTCTTTTTTTGTTGTCACTTCACGTTCTCAAAAGTCTTACACTATTTCTTCAAAATGTATTTTGTAGTTCTTACTCAATTTTTTATTCACGTTATTGCTCAACAATTTGTCATTCAACATGGACACATACTTGCTCAACAATCTGTCATGATGAAATCTCTAAGTTTTGATCAATGCCCTCCAAGGTCAAGTGCCTCATCTCACTCTAGCTTGATGACAAGGATCTCCATAAAGAAATTCATCACATCATGAATGTCATACAAACAGAGGCGTTTCAAGAACTGATATGCCCAACTGCCCCATCCCAATGGACACATGTCTTGAAGTCCTACGTACTCCATCCTACTAGCATCCAGAAATATGGATTCAACTTAGTCTTAGATTATGACCAAACAATTTTCAGTTGTACACATTCTTGTTTGTAACTAGCCTAAAGTTTGATTTGGATCCACTATCTCATTCTACACATATATCTAAGTCATCAAATCTAATATCTAAGAATTTGATTTGATATTCGATACCTCAAAATTGACGTCAATCCTTAATTTTCTCATAGGTCTTTCATATTCAAATTTCTAATAGTTATGACTTTTCTAATTCTAATACCAATTCTCTCCAAATCTATGTTAGTTCAAGCTATACGCACATCAATTTTGCATGTTGTTTGGCTCATTTTGTCTTAGCTCAAACCTCTACAATTTCATGGTGGTTTGGGCTTTTAGTTTCTAGGGATTCAAGGCCAAAATGATGCATATCTATCTCTTGAAATGCAGGTGACAATAAGTGTGCATGTTTATGAACTGCCAATCTTTCGCCATTCATTCCTAGCACCTTAGTTAACCATTTTATGCCATTCTTGTGGTGATACAATGACATGCTTTGGTTTATGAGGTCCCCTCCACCATCACCCAAAGTGGGTGGAAAACCCATGGTAACTGTCATATTGTTAGTATATACACTGATGTATTTTCTTTCTCCTATGTACCTCAAATTGAAAGAGGTTTAAAATACTCAAAATGGGTTGTGCAAGTCTCTTTTAGTTCCCCAAAGTATCCCCACATCCTCACCTTTACATACAAGGGGAAGGGAGTAGCCTTGTAGGGGTTGGTGGGTAGGGGCATGGTGACATCCCATAGGTGTATGAGGTCCCCTCCACCATCATTGTCGCATGGTAGCTTGCTTGAACAATAAAAGGACTAAGTTGAAGGGTTGTTGATGCACATTAAATGAATTGACTATCCATTAGGCGAGTTATCATGGTGGAGGAAACTATGATCTTTCCATAGTTAGTGCCAAGTGTCCTCTACGCGTTGGTGGATAAGTGGCATTCCATGTGTCTTTAGATTGATGGGACATCGTGTGCGTACATAACCACTTGGCCATGGTGCATGAGTGGCATCATTTTTCTCCTTTTTTTTATCAAATCGTCTCAATGTTCCAATTAGTTTGATACAAAGCTCGCCAATGATTGTTTTACGCCTAAAATCATTTTTTGCACATCTTAGGTTCACGTGTCACTATGATTAACTTGATTAATTTCAATTGTGATTGATTACCATTAATAGTGGTTAATTTTGAGATTAGCTAAGATAATTTTGTGATTACTTAAGGGTCAAAATTTTGGGGTATTATAAAACAACAATGAGGGTTGTCAATAGGAAGACTCATGACCTATGAAACAAGGACATACCACTAAGGAAGGTTTAATGGAAACATCATAAAGTTGATGACGCAACTTGGGAACTTAAGAGCAAGATGCAAACTGAATGTCCAATATTCTTCAAGAGGTAGAGCTAATCGGAGCATGACAAGAAATTCAAATAAATCCTACCACGAATTTCGATGACAAAATTTCTTTTTAGGAGATAGTACTGTAATACATAAAATTTTAAACTTAATATACAACAATTATAACACTAATTAAGCGTGATTAATGAAGGTTAACCATGATTAAGAATCGGTCAACACAACTAGTGTTATACAAATATAGAGGATGCTTGAAAAATTACTTTGATGTCAAAATAATCAAATCAGTCATCGAGTTTCATCTCCAAATGTTCTAGACTCCAAGGGAAATCATACACACACACACACACATGCGTATGCACGCACACATGCGTATGCACGCACACACATATGTATGCATGCACACACACACACACGCACACACACACACACACACACATATATTCATACATACACACACACATATACATACATACATGCAACACGTTGCATCGATGTAAAATGGGCAAGACAGTGCAATGCAACACACTACACTAGGACCAATTGTCCACAAACATCTTTTTTTTGAGATGGCTACGTTCATCGAGATTCTTGCCAATTCAAAGATCAATTAGGTGCTATGTGGATGCTCGCCAAAGAGCACAATTGACACTAATTGGCTATTGGAAAGCTTGGCTTGGATTGTGCGCTCTTTGGAACAGTAAACAATTGTAACATTGGGCTATTGGACACTTTCCAAATTGGTGAATGTGGATTGTTGTAGCAAATGGCCCGTTGATACTCTTCTCCATGACCATGCACAACCCAAACAACACATAAAGCCTAGTTTCTTGGTTAGAGCACCTTCTCTGGTCATAGATACAACCTACAACCATCATCATTGACCTACTAACCTTGGGGTTGTAAAAGAAATATATGATAATGAGATTTTCAATTCTATGAGTGGGAGAGGCGTTAGTGAGCCTTAGAAAGATTAAAACCAGCAAGCAAGACCCAATTTCAAGTATTTCTCAACCTTATTTCATCGATGTTCTCACATAAGCTGAAAAGGACTAAGTCATGAACATAATGTTCATGAAAAAAAAATATTATTATCCCATTAAAACTGGGAAATGTTCTTGATGAACTTAAACCAAACCACACCTATTCACAGCACTCAATTGTGGCCTTAATCATGATCACAACACCGCAAGAATTGCATACATTTTTTATTGACAAACTTTGAGTCGAATTCGCAAAGTGGAGCAGTTAAACAACAAAATTTGAGCATCTGAAACATAGTAACCAACCTACTTTGGGCTTATTTTTAAAGCGTATATTGGGCATGTTAAACCATGACTCTTATGCCATTAGATTGTACCAATTTTTGTTTTCAAAATACAACAAGAATGGTAGAAAATGGTGACATGAAATGTGAGGACCAAGTATTCAAAGATAGGGTCACAACATATGCACTATTATTGTTAACTCTTTGATCAACAGAGGAAAATCCACCGTTTGACCTTAAAACTTTAAGAATCAAATGACCAAATCACTATGGTCTGAAAAGACACTAAGAGACGAACAAAATGAGTCTTAGAACTTGTATGACCAACTATGATAAGGTCCTAAATTGAAGGAAAAATCAATGCACTACTTTGTGCAAATAGTGCATAGTAGTGTACTACACTAACTCATCACAAAGGGATAAATTTGCAAACTATTCTAAGTTTGCACATCTAATTTGGTAGAACCTTAAGGAACCCAATGGTGGATTAACCCAATGGTGAATTCTAAAGGTCCAAAAATGGTCCATGGACGAATTGCAAAAAAAAAAAGTAACACCTTGACTTAGAACAACAATTTGATGCAAAAGTCACACACTAAAAACTAATGTTTGTGTAAGCATAGGTGTGACAAAAGGTGCACTGATTATGGAGTGATGTTGTCAAACACTCACTAGCCTTTTGGAGCATTGTGAAGTGGGTAACCATTGTTTATCTACTATTTCCACTACGAGAAATGACACCTACAACAACATGCAATGTTCGTTGTTATACCCATACGACAACGTTCATGGTGATGTTGTCAATCAGGGTGTTGTTAAACGACCGACTATTTTTAACAACGGTTACGAGCCTGTTGTTGTAAAGCATTGTGTATCGGTCTAAGAGTGAGGTTACAACAACGTTCACCCGTTGTTAAATGATTCATTCCTTTAACACATATTCGACAACGATCACTATGTCTATTGTTATAGAAATGTTATAACAACAGGCGCACGTTGAGGAAACCCTAACCTTTAACAACGGTCACGAGCCTGTTGTTGTAATGCGTTGTGTATCGGTCTAAAAACTGAGGTTCCAACAACGTTCACACGTTGTTAAATGCTTCAATATTTTAACACATATTCAACAACGATCATCGTACCTCTTGTTGTAGACGTGTTATAACAACGGGCGAACGTTGTGGAAACCCTAACCTTTTAACCTTTCAACAACGGTCAATGGTTGTTGTTGTATGTCCATTACTTAACAACATGCATGTGCCCGTTGTGAAAGCTTCAGTATTTCAACAATAATTGTCTGCACGTTGTTATATCATGTATCTTACAACGAAAACTAAATGTTGTCATATGTGTCAATTTTTTTTTTTATCGTAAAAATATTTTACTACAATATATATTGCATATATTTACCTATATCTGTAAATTTATAATATAAAATAAACATTATTAATCATTTGTCCTATCGTTTCAAATGCCTCATTTAGTATCATGTAAGAATAATAAATTTCATAGTGCCAAACATATATACAATTCATCAAAAAGTGTAATTATTATTTATAATAGTCTTATGTACTTCTTTGGCCAAGGAATTGTACTTCCAACATCATCACTCAAGTAATGAATTTCTGATGTTGGTCTATATAAATCAGCATCTTCATTCACTACCTTTACAACCCAAACTCTCTAACAATCAAAGCCTAGTGGGAGGTCCTGAACTTTGGCCTTAGGATCTGTAGAAGAAATCTTTCCTACTGCTACAATTTCTTCGTCTCTTTCATTTTCGGGACGCCAATTCAATAATTCGAATCTAGCATTCTCAGGAGGCAATTTTTCATTGGAGGGCTTGCTATCCTGTTGTGACTACATAATACATAAACAAATTAAAGATAATATAAACATTATAAGAATAAAAGTTTATAATCAAAGTTGGGTTCAAAATATAGTTTACTTGTGGTGTTTGAGCTTTTAAATGTATCATATTCATGTCTCTTTCATTTGGGCTTTGAAGCTGTTGAACCATATCATAAAATATATTTCACTATATAAATTTAAGTAATAATTAAACTACAAAATAATAAACCAAAGAAAATTTTAAGCCTAGTTGTCACCTGTTGAGATTGCATTAAGAGCATGGCAGTCAATGCTTCAACTCTTTCCTCGAGTGTATCCATCTTCTTTGATTTTTCTTCAAGAGTATTTATCATTTCTGCTTGATCTTGAATTATATTATCTAAGACCTTTACTTTTCCATTACTTTGAATTTAAGCATCAACCTTTGAAGGTGTTGCCCCAAATCCAAGTCCTCGAACTCACCCATGATGCTCAGCTCCCAATACTTTAGTAATGACATCCTCTTTTAAGTTATCTCTTTCAACTGAATTGGTCGTAGATTGAATAATGTCATTAATCTTTTCCTGCATTCACATAAAAACAAGTAAATTAACTTGATAACTTTCAATTTTTATATAATTTCAATATATATAACTAAATATCATTTGCTTTAATGATTTACTTACAATCGCTTCTTGAATTGCTTCATTTAAAGGTTCACCATTCTTTCTCAAATGACCATTTGTCCATACATCTACTCTTGCAACTGAATCTGAATTTTCATTGGCCTCCTTCTAAAATATGGAAAATAGTAATATTTACAACATATATGCTTATGTAAAAATACAAAGTGAAAAAATAAAATGAAGTACGTGCCAAGACAATTACCAATTCATGCTCCAAACGAGCATAGCCCTTCTTACTCATGGTGTGCAATACCTTTTGACTAGTCCTCATTTTCCTAAACTTTTTGCTTTTTGCCTAATAAAATTAATATATTAATAATAATGAAAAAGAAGTGATGATTCAAATTTAAAGTATATGAGAAACACACAACAAACCTGAAGCTCTTCGGATAATCTTTCTTCAACAAAAGTATTCCACTCTGTAGGAGACAACACATTGCTAAGCTTAAGATATTTGTCTACAAAGTTTCTATCTTTTTTTTCATTGATTCTCTAATTATTGTAGAAATTTTGGACTTTTATTGCCTCCAGCTGTGTCCCATCTTTTGCAATATCATAGCCTTATTAGACTTGTCAACTACAAATCTTGTCTGATATGCACGAAAAAATGATAAATTAAAGAATTTCTACAAATAAATTATTAGAATCTCTTATGAATAAATAATTCAATTATATACATACCTCAATTAACCTCCAAAGTTGTTCTTTCATTTCTGGAGCCACATGATGCCAATCTTTAATTACTACAGGCACGTGCTCTCGCACAGTTACACTAATGTAAGATGATAGCTTCTCAGAATTAGTTGACACTGGCTACCCTCTTTCATTGAACTCAACTTCCATTCTAGGAGCATGTCCTAAAACCAAACCCATCCTAGTGGGTCCAAGTTTTTTTGTTGTTGTGCTATCATTCTCTGTTGCTTTTGTACTACTTTCTGTTTTAGGTGATGATCTTGGTGAGTTGAAGTCCTCATTAGACGGTCTCACACCTTCATTCTCAGAATGATTCATTGCAGCTAACATGGCTGTCCATTGCTTCTTAGCTCTCTTCTCAACTTGTTTAGAGGACTTGAAAAAAATACATTTATATATATAAAATTATTTGTCTTATAATATTCACATAAACTTGACCAAAAATGCATCACTATGAATATCACTGAAAATAAAATACTTACTTTACTAGCTTCTAAAGTCTTCTTTTCTGTCATAATGGCTATAGAAGATATAATATGTTTGTTGATACAAAATGAAAAGGAATTAACTAATTACTTTAGATGCAATAAGTAAATATCACATAATTAAAAAATAGGATTTAATACACAATCCAAACATATAAACTCAGATAGAAATTCAAGAACAACTAAAAAAATTAAATAATAATAATAATAATAATAACAGAAGAACAACAACAGTTACCAAACCCACAAAGAAGACCAACCGTTACAAGCAGAGATTTCGTTCCCAAATGCAGAAGCACATATTTCATTCCCAAATACCCAAAAAAACAACAACAACAAATGAAGATTAACAGAAGAAAGACAATCAAAGAAGATTGATGAACTAAAATGCACGAAGAAGAAGACCAACTATTACAAGTAGAGATTTCGTTTCCAAATGTAGAAGCAAATATTTCGTTCTCAAATACCCAAAGAAGAACAACAAGAAGATTAACAGAAGAAAGATGAGCAGTGAAAATCGAAGAACTTAAACGCACAAAGAAGACGATAGAACAACAGTGACTCTGAAGAAGATGAACATGACTTTTTTTTAGGGCGGGAACTGGCTTTTTTTCTTTTTATATTTTTTGTAGTATAATGTGAGAATAATATATGAATAATGCGAGTATAACAATTGTTCGATTGTTGATAAAAAAATGCGGGGTTAACATGTAAATAATGCAGGGATAACATGTGAATAAAATACGGTATAACATATGCATAACATATGAATAATTATGGAATAATGCAAGTAATGGTAGAGGTATAATATACCAACTAATGGATAATGAGTCAATAATGGTATAATGCAAGAATAATAACTGAATAATACGGGTATAAAATTATTTAGTTGTTTTGGTAAAAAATGCGGGGATAACATGTGAATAATGCAAGGATAACATGTCAATAAAATTCGGTATAAAGTACGTATAACATATGAATAATCATGAAATAATGCGAGTAATGATATAATGCAAGAATAAAATCTGAATAATGCAAGTATAAAAATTGTTCGATTATTGATATAAAAATGCGATATAACGTATGCATATATAACAAATGAATAATTATGGAATAATGTTAGTAATGGTAGAGGTATAACATACCAACAGATGGATAATGTGTCAATTATAGTATAATACAAGAATAATAAGTGAATAATACGTGTATAAAATATGTTCGGTGGTGTTGGTAAAAAATGCGGGGATAACATGTGAATAATACAGGGATAACATGTGAATAAAATTCGGTCTAACGTATGTATAACATATGAATGATCAATGAATAATGCGAGTAATGGTAGAATGTTGGTATAAAATAGCAAGCAGTGGATAATGCATGAATAATGGTATAATGTAACTCATTATTAACCATAATAATAATATATAGTTTATTATTATTATTATTATTATTACATGGTTAGTGACGATATGTAAGAATTCCATATTTTAAACGTATTCTATCATATTTTATTAAAATAAATGCAAAGATTCTTTTTTTTTCCTGTAATAATGTCAAATGATATTGTTTTGTTAAACTTTCTCAAATAACTTAATAATATATAATTTAAAAGAATCCAAATTAATGCTTTTATGTAATAACACTGTCATTTTATAAATTACAAAAATAATAACCTTTAACAATAATAATATTACAGTTAATAATGATATTATTACATAATTAATATTTTTATTTCAATAAAGTACACAATTCAAAATAAGTAAAATAATATAAGAACATTCTTTCAATAAATTTAATATATTTATCTATGCTATAAATAATAGAAACTTTTATATTAAAGCGAATTTAGACTTAAATTTGAATTTTTGAGTTATAGTCCATTTATTTAGTAAAAATTTAGCTTCATCATTAAAAATTAATAATTTAGTACTTTTAACAATTTAGTATTAACTTAATCTAAAATTTATTATACAGTTTTAATATTTATTAATTTCAATATGTTTAATTTTTAATTTTAATAATCATAATTTATATTTTGTATTTTAAAATTATTTTCAGTTTTTATTTTTTATTCATATATGCAACACGAATTGGTTATGTTTACAAAATACTCTTGATAAGAGGATCTCTAACCTATTACTTCATTTTTTACTTCAGCTTGTTATTTTATATACATTTGCTATTTTATACCATATACCATGTTATTTTTATATATATTTGCTATTTTTACTTCATATAGCTAATATATACATATATTTGCTATTTTATACCAAATATATGTATGTATATTTGGGTATCAGTTAACGCAAACATACATACATACATACATGTATATATTTTATACATACAATTATTTATATAATGGATACAACAGAAATAAAGGAACAACAATTTTATACTTCCATTATTCGATTATTATATAAACATTATCCCACTACTTATATATACACAAATAATTATTTATATATACAATTACTTAAATAATTGCTTACATATTGTTAGTTGCATAGCAGACTAACTATACTTTAGGTATTTTATGTATAATCTGCATAAGTGTAATAGAAAATTTAGTGTATTTGCTTATATTTAGTTAAATATGCATTTAGAGCATTGTTCCATGATTAGTTGCATATTAGCATGATTTAATGTTGTTTCTAACATTTTTATATGAATATAATGTCCGAGAAAGGTTTTCAGTGTTTATGCAGGTTTAGAATGAACCGGAAAAGGAATAGGGGCACGTGAGGAGTTGAAAATGGCCAAAAATGAGGAAAGTCACTAATGATCGCGGTTGAAAACGCCGACCGCGGTAACCAGTATGCATTAACTGAAGATCAGGCATAGACCGCGGTAGATAGAACAAGGAATGAGAAGAAAACATCATCTCGCTGTGGACCGCGGTCGGTTATCTATAGACCGCGATCGCTCGAGATGATTTCACATATTCAGATTTTTTTATCGCACTGTAGACCGCGATCGGTCTATTATGGACCGCGGTCGGTCGACATATTTTATTATTTTAGGGTTTTCTTTAGTGAAATACTATAAATAGGTCGTTGTAGTATGGATTTTATCTTTTTTTTTAGAACGAAATTTCTAGAGAAAAACGACTGACAAAGGAGAACAGAGAGAAGACGAAGAAGAATTGAAGATCAAAGTTCAAGGTTTGAGTATGTTTATTTATGATCTGAATCCTTTGATGTGTGAACTCTTAATCATGTCAGGCTAGATTTATTTTAAGTCTAATATGTAAATCTGGATTGTTAAATCCTGATATTCTTATTTTGATTAATCTATTTCTGAGGTTTTGTTTTATAATTTGGATTCTTAATGCTTTCTTTTTATTGGCCACAAAAGGAATGATTATAGAATGTTAATCTAACAAGGGAGAGAGGATTAATAATCTGAAAATCAAATTATAGACTTAGATCAATCAATTGATCGGGAGGTTGTTGATTGCCTAGGAGGTTGCACGTTATAATTGTGTTTAATGCATTAGACTATTTACTGTATGCCTCGGGAGAGGGTATTAGTGATTATACTAATAGGTGTTAAGGTACTTCGGGAGAAGGCTTTGATTACTAGTGCTAGAAACTACAGAACAAAGGAATTTGATTAATTGAAATAGGAATTGAAGGTGATCACAAGAAAGTTACTATCCTAGATAATTTAATCTAAAGAGTTTTCAATAATTTACTTTTCAGTTTTATATTTGACTGTTTTTAGGAGTTTAATTCTAATTTTTAATCAGTCGAATTTGTAGCTTTAATAAAGTTTAAATTGATAGTAAATTGGGCTTTTAGATAGTTGATTTTTATACGTTCCCTAAGGACGATATCCGGTCTTACCGGTTATTACTATTGCAATCTCGTACACTTGCGGGGTTGCTAACACATATAATTACTTAAATAATTGCTTATATATGTAAATAATGTGACATACAAATATCTATATATCTGTATCTATATATCTATATATATAATTGTTATACATACAATTATTTATATAATTTTTTATACATGATATACAAATAACATGGTATATATATACATGATATACAAATAACATCGTGTATATATATACACGTATAATTATTTATGCATGATATACAGATAACATAGTATGTATATTGTGACGACTCATGTTTTGATACACAAAAATTTTGGGTCCGATATATGTATTTTTAGGAATTTTAATGGAAATACATGAACTTATCTCAATTTTTCTCAATTTTAAATTATTTATTAGAAAAAATTAGAATAATTGAGAAAAATAAGATTTTGAGGAGAAAATACATGAAACTTTAAGGAAAATGTAATTTCTGAGGGAAAATAATTTTTGAAATTGATTATTGAATTTTCAGAATAATTATAAAATTTTTAGAGCAATTAATGGAAATTTTAGAAGAAAAAAGTGATTTTTGGTAGATTATTCAACTTTTGAAAAAAAATAATAATTGTATAAATGAGGAAAATGGTGTATAATTGGAAAACTTGATGGAAAATGATTAACCAGTATATTTAATAATCTTAGAAAAAAATTGGTGAAATTCGGATATATATATCAAAAAGGGGGAAAATTAAAACAAAAAAAAAGGATTTTTCGGCCGCACAAGTCGAGAAAATCGGTCGGGACATGGGCCCGACCCGCACTGAGCACGCGCGAGCTTGGCCCGCGCACGAATTTGAAGCAGCCTGTGGGCCAGCCTGTTCACTCAGCCGGCCCACGCACCAAACCCCCCTACCCCCTTGCTCAATTTTTCCAATTTTTGGATGAATTTTGGCCGATTTTTAGTGATTTTTCAAGGCATTTTTTAACTAAAAACCATGGGAATCCCTGGTTTTTGATCCATGGTTTTGAGGTGGCCAATGGACAGCACCAACTGGGCATCCTGCATGGAAGCTTGTGGGCCACGTGTCACCTTATTTTGCCATGCAAGCACCCCCCCTTCATGCAACAAAACCACCACCTGGGCATAAGTTTCTGATTTCCAGATTTTTCTTCCATCTTCAAAAGCCTATAACTTCTTCGTTTGACCTCCGTTTTGAGTGTTCTAAGGCTTTTTGGAAAGCACTTTCCACCATTTACAAAGTCCCACAAGCTGCTTGCTGAATCTCAGAACCATTTGAAGTGGAAACAACCAAGAAGATGTGTTATTCGTCATGTTTCAAGCCTAGAAAATAGAAAAACTGTGTTGAATCAATAATTGGAGCTTCAATTCCTAGGCCATTTCAAGTCCGTTTTGGAGGTAAAACCCCTCTTTTTCTTACTTATTACCTGTACTTCCATGTCCAAGTGATGGAAATCGTATACTGAAACTTTAAATCCATTTTATAAGGCTATGAAAGTGACTATTTGACTAACTGTTTTGACAGTTTTTGTAGAAAGCAAACTGTGGGACCAGATTGGGAGCATTGTTTAGGGTACCTAGAGGAGTCCGTTTGGACTAAGATCAGAGGCATTTCGAACCCCATACTTGGGACTACAAAAAGATAAAACCCTCCAACCAAATGCCTTTGTGGTTTAGATTATATATGCTTGCAAACATGCCTTGTTAGTTAGGTATTATGGGACTTAGAATAATTCCATAACACCCTTATGCACACCATGATTTGGAGTTATGTTTAAGAGTAAATATGATTAGGGTTGCTTGCTGATTTGAGTAAGACTTAATTAATAAAAATTCTAGGGACTAAAAATCTTGCAAAAATAGTAAGAAATAGCCTTGGATTGGTGCTGGAACCAAAGTACATAGGCACTTGAAAACCATAGGGGATTTGAGTCATGGAACAATCTGTTACAAGGACAGAAAAGTACAGGACTAGTTGACTGACCAAATAAAGGCAATTTGAGCCAAAATTTGGTGGATAGGTCATTGGACATGTCAATAGTATGTGTCCCAAACTTCAGAGCATTCTGAATTTGGGAAGTAGGTCAACCAATGCACTAAGTGACTGCCTATCACAGGGAATACGGGATTTTACGTCTCTATTAATGCACTTAGAAACTCTAGTAAATGGTTTCCAAAAATCATTAAATAAAATTTTGGTGAAAGTTTAGGAAGTCTAGACTAATTTTGAAAAGTCTTGCGTAAATCTGATTTACGGATTGATCCCTGAAAAATTGGCAAGTTCACTGCGCAAGAGAGCAAAGAACTCAAAATTTGGCGAAGTGTTGGAAATTGGGGATTTTGACCCAAATGACCTAATTTTGACTCAATTGACCTATTTTGACCCAATTTGGGCACAAATTGACCAAGAGTGAATAAGTTGACCATGTTGACTAGAGTTGATCAGGTTTGACCGATTGACTGAACCTTGACCGAAATGATTTGGGTCGATCAGAGCTAAGTAAGGACAATGAGATTTGAGATTTGACCACTGTATGGATAGAACTAAGATTGAGTGTAATTGACACAGATTCGAGTGAGCACTATGGGACAGGGCCCGTTGTCGACGGGACATCGGTGCGTAGGACTCGAGGTGAGTGGTTTGATTCAGGTGTTCTCTATAACTTGTATTCCTTGCATAAAACTTTTGTGAAATGACATGGTTTAAATGGTTTCACGAGATTTAGATACATTTGATTGGTTTTGAGATGTGTAGATGTACACTAGTAGTGAGACCATAGGCTCAAGGGCCAAGCGTCGGGGTCAGGGTACTTGATGTGATTGAGATTAGACTCGAGGTCTGAACGCCAGGGATTAAGGCATACGATCAGTGCACCTAGCCACTGAACCCGCTCGAGTCATGGCACTCGAAGACCAAGCGCAAGGTTAGGGTATTCGTGGAATATGCCTAGCTTACGACCCGCTCGAGTGGCCCGTACGCCTGACCCAATACCCACTCGAGCAATGACCATAGGTTGGATTTGTTGAATTAACCCTAGCCTAGATATGTTTTTGACTGGCATGGATTTGAAATGTTTTTATAATGGTTGCATTATTTATAACTGCTTTGTACTATGCCATGCATTTAAATTTTACAATATTTTTGCCGCTCATGCATACATGCATTGTTTTGGAGTATTGGTTATAGTCAACATGCTGGGCTTTCTACTCACTGAGCCACTTTGATTTTAGGCTCACTACTCTATCGTGTAATACCTCATGATTTTGTCAATAGAAAGTTATTAATGAAATAAAATTCATTGAGAAAAATTCTAAAATAATTGGAGGCAAATGAAATCTTAGTATCAAGATGATCTAACTAATGATATAAGGTTAGTGGAATTATCAAATATTATTTGTATAAGAAATTAATTTATAATTATGCAAGTAGTGGAACAATTATGAAATTAATTATCCAATATAAAGTAAGTAGAGTGAATTATATAAAAATATAAGATAAATACATAGAAATGAAGAAATGAAAAATATAGAGAAATATGAATTATTAATTGTTGGAAATATTAAAGAAATGGAAAAAAAATCTAATAAATACAATTTTAAAGAAATAGAAAGGAGAAAATATTAGCAAGTCAATAAAATAGAAGGACATGTGCAATAAACCATGTTTACATCAATTAGAAAGTGTATAATTAGCAAATTTCGGATAATAGCAACATTAGAAAGCAATTTTGGTAATTAGAAACTGCATCCAACGGTCCAAAATCAATCTGCTCGATCCAATGTACGAGATCAAAACCAAACTAGCGCTCAGGAGCACCGAATCATCGAGATCCAATGGCCCAAAATCAATTCGCCTGATCCAACGGTCCAGATCTGTTTCATTAATCGCGAATGAAAATTCAAACACTGCACTCGAGGTCGATCGTGCAGCCAGGATCTGTGCTCGAGTTGAGTTGATCATCTGGTGCTACACTTGAGGACGATCCGAGTGTCCAGATCGAAGTTGTGTTCGGTAATCGCAAACGAGATCCGCACACCGCGATCGAGGTTCATCCGACGGTCCAAATTTGAGGCGCTTTGTCGATTGCGAATTGTGTGCTACGCTCGAGGACGATCGAAGCGTCCAAATTAAAGTCGTTTTAGTTGATCGCGAACTGTGCTACGCTCGAGGACGATCTGACGATCTACAACAATTTCGTTGATCACGACCGTGATCTGAGTGTTGCGATTGAGATTCATCAGACGGTCCAGATTAATGCTCCGATTAAAACGAGAAAATTAATAGAAAAATTCGGATAAAAATCAGAAAAAAATTTCTAAAATCTAAAAATTTGGTTTCTAAATTCCAAAAAAATTATCCAAACACACTTGTTATTTTTCTATACTTGAGAGGCACGAAATTTTGAATAATTGGCAAGTTTCTTACAAGGAGAACACCAAAAACTTACTATTCTATGCCATTTTAAACTCTATATAAAGAACCCCTAGTGCTCTCATTGTTTTCATCCCAAGTCAAGACCATACTAGTCCCTCCTGACTCTTTTTGGCCTTCTTCTTGGCAATCCCCTCAGTTCTTCAATAATCTTGAACTGTTCTTGAGTGTTCAGAAGCTTTGAAGTAATAGAACTCTGCCGAATTTCAGAAGTGTGCACAAGAGATTTATTTAAGGTGGAAGTGATTTCTAACTTCTATTTCTTTATTTTAATTTGAATAAGTTTTGCATGTGTGATGATGTTTTGAAGTTGATTGACTGAACATATGTTTTAACATGCATGCTTTATTTATTTAATGTGACATGAATATACATGTTATGCATGATTAGAAATCAAGAATAATGATGCATGATATGCATGAATTGTGCCATGAATAAATATTTAATGATTCATGTTATGTATATGTTATATCGAAGGTTTAATCCGATATTGTGTGTTTTATCACTAAGAAAAGATTAAATAATGATCCTAACCACGTATTGGCGCGATGATGGGCTGCATAGCATCATCATGTGTGTTCCACCCCGACTCGGCTTGCCGGTTTACCATTGATGATTTTGATCTAGGTTTCCAAGAGTGATCCCACTTCATAGATATTGGGGTTTGAGTTTCCAAGAGTGATTCTCTCTCCCAACGATGTGGAACACAGTGATTAAACTCTTTCGGTCTAAATGTCAACCATAAACAAGAAATTTGTTTGAATCGCCTAATGTACAAAAGCTTTTGATATGCTTGGTTTGTTTGAATTGAAATAATGATTTAGATGTTTAGAAAGATCCACTGGGCTATGTGCTCACCCTTTTCTTCTATTTTTCAGGTAATTAAATTACATGAAGACTATGAATATTAGTTAGGTTCTTTTTTTTTTAAGTTTCTAATTTCTATGTAAGGGCATGTAGCCCAAGTTTTGAATTTCTGTTGTAATAGTTTTTCTTCAAGATCAAATTATGTACTCAATTTTATTTAATTAATTGAGTTTATGAATTTCATTTATTTCTTGTATTATTGCCTTACTAAATTCTTAAATTTAAGTGATGTACTGTCAAATACAATTAAGGCATAAAATGATTGAAATATAAAGTCAAGTGTGTGTCACTTATAAAGTAACACCAGCCCGGCCCGCCTTATGATAAAGTCCAAATTGAAAGTCTCGGGGGTTGGGGTGTTACAAAGGTGGTATCAGAGCTTAGGCTTTAGGTGCCTTGGGTTAGAATTAGAAAGTCAAGCAGTGGTGGTTTGACTAGAATTAGAAACTCAAATTAGGGTTTCACTTGGAATTTAATTGAATCTTGAATGCCCTACCTTCTAATTTTTTGAAATTGAAAAAAATGTTTTAGAAAGTGTTTTCAAAAGGAAGTATATGTTTTTGAAATGTTTTATTTGAATACAAAAACTACAAGTTGAACTGATAGTGGGTAAGCCTTGTCCTGAGTAAAGCTAAACATTGAAAGGGAGGTGGGTTATCCTGCCCTAGAAAGCGCGGTTGCTAAGTAGACTTCGGTCTCGCCGCCCGATCTAGAGGTTGTCCCACCAGCTTATATGAGTAGTTGGAGTTGAAAACACTCTTATTCTCTATAAAAGAAAACTATAAGGTGAAAAATTAGGGCTAGAAAGTGAATAGAAGTGAAAAAGATGTCAAATGTGGTATCTTGACTAGACAGAGGTTGTGAGTCAACCAGATGGAACCCTAGGTCCAGAAAAAGACCCTAGGTAGGAACGGGGTGTAGCCATGAGTTGCACAGTGGATCAAAAGCATAAATCTCTAGGGCATGGGCTAGAGACGAAAACTTGTGTGAAAATAGAAAATTGTTTGATCACGACACAAGACTGGGAAACTTCTGTATCTTTCGGTTTCTATGTAGTATGGGATGCATAGGAATTCGGAGGTATGGAAGAAGCCTGGACTTGGAGAATGATGGACCATGTGTGGTGAATGATCGGTAACTCTGGCAGAATGGGTTTCTTTATGCTCACCGGTATGGGTCTGTGGATATAGTGGGCTCAGGAACCTTAGTTATCGAGCCATTTGCGAAATTGTTTGGGTGCGGCTCTATTCTGGGTAAAAACCTAAGTGGAAGTGGTAGAGTGGTATGGGACACTTGAACCTAAAAGCTTAGGTGGAAGCTTGGAACCTTGTTGTGCTAGCTTGATTGTATGATTGTGTGATATGCATGTTTTACTGTTTATGTGCTTTGAGACCAAATCCTATACCTATGCATGAAAAGAACCTAGAAGAAAAGCCTTTAGGCCACAAAACAAATCGAGAACCTAAAGACATGAATCTAGAGTCATGATAGTACGAACATTTGACGAGGCAAATACTGACAAGATGTTAATTTTATAGACAATGGCTGGAACAAGAAGGTACGCTACTCGATCCACCTCCTCTGATGAGACCGAACAACAAGAACAGGAACTGCCTGTTGGAATGGAGGCACGAATGGAGGCCATGATGAATGAAATGTCACAAAGGGTGCTGGATCAACTATTGAGGGCACTTCCACAGATAATCCTTCAGATGGCACCATAGCCTCACGTACTTGAACCTACCCAGGTTCAACAGCCAGCACCTATGGGCCAAGATCCTGAAGGTCAGATGACTCAGGAGGGTTTGGAGGATGAGAAACAGAGGAAAATGCTGATTGAGCTACACAAGCTCCATCCTCCTTCATTTGATGGTACCACAGACTGCATCTCGGCAAACCACTGGTACCAAGAGATGGAGGAAATTCACAATGTGCTGAAGGTAACTGGGTCAAGACGGGTGGCACTGGCCATGCACCACTTCAAAGGACTAGCCAGGAGTTGGTGGCGAATGATGAGGATGTTGATGCCATGAGTTGGGAAAACTTCACAGAGATCTTTTATGAGAAGTTCTTTGTAGAAGCAACCCTGAGCAAGCTACTGGAGGACTTTGTTCTACTGAATCAAAGGGACATGATTATAGCTGAATATGAAAGGAAGTTCACGAAACTGGCAAAATTCACACCAGATCTTATTAGGGAGGAGAAAAGGAAGGCCAACTGGTTCGCACAATGTCTTAAGATGGAGATCCGAAAGATAGTGAAGACTTTGGGCCTAAAGACTTACAAGGACGTCGTAGAAAAGACCCTAACTTTGGAGCAAGAACTCAACTTGGAACAAAGGTTGAGGGGGAAGAATAAGAGGCCTGGGAACGAAAATAATCAAGGGGCTCAAAAGAAAACTAAGAATGGTGGGAACGCACCACAGACATACAGACAGAACAAGGATGAGGCAAGGGAGCAAGCTATGAAGCTGGGATTATGATTCTCATGCAGACAGAGGGGGCATCTTGCTAAAAACTGCCCAACAACATCAGCTCAGGCTCCCCAACAACAGCAACAACAGAATAGTCAGGGAGGAGGTCAGAATGGGCGTCCTCAAGCTAGACAGAATCAGAATGCCAATTAGGGGCAAAACCAAGGCCCTGGTCAGAACCAGGCAAGAGTGTTCGCGGTTGAGGTCCAGGAAGACCAGGTCCCTACAGTAGAAGGTACGTTCCTGTTATTCAATGTTGTTGTGAAACTATTGTTTGACTCAGGTGCCTCTAAATCCTTTTATTTCTGAAGAACTAGCTGATAGGTTACAACTTGTAACGAAAACACTACCTGTAACTTTGAATGTGTCCACACCAATAAGGACCACTGTGACTTCAAAAAGAATGTGTAGTTGTGACCTAAGGTTTGGGGATAAACTCTTAACAGTTGATTTATGCACCTTACCTTTTTATGGATATGATGTGATCTTGGGGATGGAGTGGTTAGACCAGTACCAAGGTTAGATAGATTGTCCTAAAAGACGAGTGACCATAATCCTACCTTCTGGGAATACCTGTAGAATTAATGGAGATATGCGAAAACTATCGAGGAGTCCAACCATAGCCATGTTGAACTGTCTAAGGCAGAAGGAAGAGTTTGAGGAACTCTCGGAAGAAGAGCCTATGGAACCAAAGAGGATACAAGACCTAGCAGTGGTTAGGGAGTACGAGGATGTGTTCCTAGATAACTTACTGGGACTACCACCTGCTAGAGAGATAGAGTTCAAGATTGAACTTCACCCTGGAACCAACCCTATAACTATACCTCCTTATAGAATGGCACTGGTAGAACTGATTGACTTAAAGTCACAACTCGATGAGCTCCGGGAGAAAGGGTTTATCAGGCCGATTGAATCACCTTTGTAACACCCCAACCCCCGTATCTTTAAGCATTGGACAGGTCCAACATTTTCTTGACAGTGGAGTAAACCAAACAGTGGGCCGGGCCGGTGTTACATTATAAGTGACACACACTTGACTTTCCTTCTATTTAAATTATTTCATGCCTTAATTTGACAGTACATAATGTAAATTTAAGAAATTGATAAGGCGATAATATAAGAAATAACTGAAATTCATCAACTCAATTAATTAAATAAAATTGAGTACATATTTTGATTTTAAAAAATATTACAACGGAAGTCTTAAAACTTGGGCAACATGCCCTTACATAAAAATTAGAAAACCTTTTAAACAAAAAGAACCTAACTAATATTCAAGGTCTTCATGTGATTCAATTTCTTGAAAAATAGAAGGAAGGGTGAACACACAGCCCAGTGGATCTTTCTAACATTTAAATCATTATTTCAATTCAAACACACAAAGCATATAAAAAACTTTTATACATTAGGCGATTCAAACAATTTCTTGTTTTGATTGACATTCGAACCGAAAGAGTTTAATCTCTGTGTTCCACATCGTGGGAAGAGAGAATGACAAACGAAAACTCAAACCCCAATATCTATGAAGTGGGATCACTGTTGGAAACCCAGTTCAAAATCATCAATGAAAAAAAAATCAGCAAGTCGGGTCGGGGGTGGAACACACACGATGACACTATGCAGTCTATAATCGCGTCGGTACGTGGATTGAATCATTAATTAATCTTTTCTTAGTGACAAAACACACAATAT